>VKOC01046597.1:0-73619 GCA_009364415.1 Spea multiplicata | reverse complement strand
AATGTGCAGAACCACATGGACTCAGCCTGTATATAATGTGCAAAACCACATGGACTCAGCCTGTATATAAATGTGCAAAACCACATGGACTCAGCCTGGGAGATGCAATTCCAGAAAATTCCCAACGAATATTGAAAGTAATGCAGGGCTCACCCTGTAACCACTCCAGTGAGGCACAGATGAGAAGGAGCCCTTTAGAGTAATGCCAGCTATATGTGGTTCAAAATCACTTCCACACACAGAACACACATCATTACTGTAATGATCCAGAAAATAACTGAAGAAACTAGCGACCAGAACTCATAAAAAGGGGTCCCAGATAGGGAAAAGAGAAGGGAAAAATCCCTCCCAAAATGCACAGATGCAAAGAAACAATGAATATAAATAATGAAAGACAAGTAAAAAATATACATACAAACATATATATATATCAGAAACCTATACTGTATATAAATGTGCATACCCACCTAATTATCTAGAATTAGGTGAAAAAAGCAATATGTAATGAATAATAAACAGATATTATTCAATAAATCAGCAATAAATGTAGGTAGGAAGAGGACTGACCTGCAGCTTTGGTGAGCAGCAAAGAAAGAGGAAGAGGAAGATAGTTAAGGAGTTTATATACCACCTATGTACTGTTTCTATTGGTTGTTTTCACTTGTGTTATTAACTCTTTCTTTGCTGCTGTTGGTGAGAGTAAAGGAAGATATGCAAAATACAAAGCCTCCTGTCTTGCCTTAAAATTATATTTAAGGCAATAGTAAGGTGACAGCAGGCATAGCTGGTAGGGCTATCATGTAAAGCAAAGTTTTGTTACAACTAAATATAATGCGGTATCCATCAGACAACATAGTGTAAAAATAAATCATCAGCTGATGATTGCAATCTGTTATGCTCTTCATAAATTTAGATGAGGTACAAACTCTCATACGGGAGACAGAAAAAAAACAGAAGAGAAGACTAACAAAGCAATAATAATATGTCACCCTAGGCAGTGATGTTTCTGAGTATTCCGCAGTTCTTTCTGTTGAGGCAACTTTTACAACATATTTTACCTCTGCCCCTAGTCGTTTTTTACGCCCATGGTCTGCCCTCTCAACAGTTGTATGTCCTGACAATTAACATAGAGACTCACAAACACGTCTGTAAATAAAAACATATAACTAAGTGCACAATCTTTCTAATTCTCCCTTAACTGCCTTTTTAAAGTACAAATGTAATATGCCTAATAGAAAAACAAAATGTTTACTATATGCAAACATTTTTGAATAGCAATACTGCATTATGTTTATATTGAGCCTTTGCATTTATATTTGCTTTTCTGTTTAAATATTTTTCTTTCAAATAAATACCATGTTATATTCCAAGATTCTGTATTATTTTCTAGTAATATTTTATACTAAAAAATAGCATAATTTTACATCATGAACTGTATATCATGCGTAACACATGCTTAAGTTGAGCGAGTTTCTAAACACATACTTATTGAACTTTGGATGTCCTTGATTATTATGAATATTGTAAGAATTATGATGAAATATACCTTTGCCCAAAAGAATTTATTAGATGCCAGGGTTTTGCTTGAGGCTGTGCTTCGGAGACTTCATTTTTCACAAGCCTTGGAATAAAAATGATTCTCCTTACCAAATTTTCTTACTTGTGGAGATGTTTTTCTCTTACAAATATTGCCTACATTCTGGAAGCTAAATCCGTTAATTTTTTTATGTGACCAGTTTTCCCACAATAATCCTCAAAATAATGATATTTTCCAATCTCTGCGTTACAACGTTTAATTGCCAGTCAGTTTAGTTTTGTGAATATACTAATATTTTTAAGGACAGTAGTTCTATAAGTACCCTTGTCAATACTTGTAGCGTTGTGCAGGCTAGTATAAATGGGGACTTGGGTAAATGCATCTTTAGCACCATTGTCTAATAATAGACATAGACATAATCTACCCCTGATTCCGATAAATCTATTTTTTGTGGGGTTGCAATTCATCACAAACCTCTTTCAATATGTGCAGACAAGGTGTTAGAGATAGTGGCTTATTTTACTAGGGTAAGACATGAGCATCATCTTCTTTTCTTTTGTAGCTCAGAATGGTGGGCACATTGCAAAACGCCCTGCATATTTTCCTGTGTGGCTGAGATTGATGCTTATTGCTCATACACAACACAACAAGTTAACTAATAACGTAAAAAATTTTTTTTTAGCGCATAAAATATACTGTCATGGGGTGCATTGGAGAAGGTGGAGTGACTAATGTAGTGTATGCATATTACTTGAGAACTTTTCGGCTCTGGCTACCTAGAGCCTATCCTTGCGGGACGCGGCCAGGACTGCACACTGACGTGGGCGGTCCCGCTGACATCAGGGGAGTTCCTGCTGATGTTGGTGGGCGGTCCCACTGACGTTTGTAGGTGGTCCCACTGACGTCTGTAGGCGGTCCCACTGACGTCGGTAGGTGGTCCCACTGACGTCGGGGGCATTCCTGCTGACGTTGGGGGGGAAACACCCCCATGTAAAGGGAGAAATGGGCAGGGAGCGGGGCGTGTCAAGCTCCCGCGACCTGGAGCATTCGGGTCTTGACTCGGAGAACTGGAGGAGCAGCGCTCACCCGGCAATCAGGTAGGTATCCAGGAATGCAATCTTACACAAATAATCTTGCATTAAGCGGACTGTAATCGTTGCTACACCCGTGCAAAAACACGCTATGGTAGACTCTCTGCAGTCTTTTTCAGTATGCTTCTGTGTATACGTTCCTTCTGTTCAGTGACGTCAATGTGCACTACACATTTCGCTAATCGCTTCGTCAGGTGCATGACATGTAGTTTTGCCTTCTACCTGATATATCCACTTGTTCACTTATGCACAGCTCTGCCAGTTAGCCTGACATAAGTCCCACAGGATTTTTTTTAATGATATAGCATTATAGTGAGTATATAGGGTATGTAGTGTTTCGGTCTTCACTGCTCTTTAGTGTCACCCCCTCCAGCCAGACTACAGACCAAACAGTGTGGTGAAATCCTCTAGTCAAGTCAGATGTCCCATTTCTGAAGCTTTTTTCTTTTCATTCCAAATTCAGCAAAGAACCTATGAACGCTCTTTATCCTGGGTAACTGTGAATGATCCAGGCTGTTTTCAATGAAGTGCAGCTGCTTCTCTAGGTAAGTAGGTGAATAAAAAGAATTGTCAAGTAATGAAGTCTGAATCCAAAGGTAATAATTGTCACAGTTCTAGCCAAAGTTAAAACCAACAAAATATACAGTCCATAAGTTTAAATGCCAGAAGAAATAAACAAATTGTCTCTGCAGATTGAAGCAGCCAGAATTCAGTGCATACTCAGGGAATACTATTTAAAAAGCACCTATCTAAAGCATAAATATTCTGTCACACTATATGGCCATATATTGTTAAGCTGCCACTATGTCAAAGTTATATATAGGCTATATTGCTTCCCAAGGAGCAGAATCAGTGAGGCTGCACTGCATTTTAACTCAAATAAGACTCTAAGCTCTCAAGCAATCTAAAGCCCTCTCTGGACACCTTCTTTTTGATGCCTAGAACTATGCCAAACCTATGCTTTTGGGGCATTGATGAATTTTAGGGATGTCAAAACAGTGGTGTGAAACATACTCTTATGCCCCTAGAGCAGGGCCCTCTCTTCCTAATGTATTGTCAATTCTCATCTTGCCATACCCCTTGAACATATGGATTGTATTAAGATATGTAAATTGTTGGCGCTATGTAAATAAAAGATAATAATAGATAAATACCATGGGTTGTCGTATTTTTAAAAATATATATTTTTTGGTTAACTATCACCTGGGGATTGTTGGGTGAGCACTGCTTCTCTGGAGCCCAGAAGTTCCCAGGTATGACTATAAGTATGGAACAAAACCCAGTAAATCAAAATTCCAAGTTTGAAAAATAGAAATTAGACTGATTAATGCTAAACCTATGCATGTTGGACAGTGATGAACTCAAGGAATGCAATTGAGTTTTTTGTATGTGCGCATATCTAGTCTGAGAAAAAAAAACAGGTGAAATTGTAAATATTTAAGAAAAATGCAAATGTTTCTTGTACATATTCGGTGGATGAAATCCACTTTGATACTGCGAAAAAATTATTTTTTTTCATTTTTGCATACTTTTTTGTTTTTCTAATCATATTAAATTATAACATATATAAATTAGACAGGTTTCAGAAGAAACCTCTAGTTATACCGGAAAAAATATAGTTTACATGAGTATAATGAATGAAAGAAACTGATATACATAGCATATTTCCTCCGGTGTAAAACATGTGTTACTATGGGATTAAATGTCTTGCCAATATATTTCATTATAGTATATTAAAAATAAATGTATTATTTGATGTTGTAGAACATTATCCTACTGAAAAAAATAGAAATCAACTGGAATCTTATAGATAGTTATATATGTTTATTGCTAGAGACTTGAATCCCATGTGATTTATTAGAAGTCCCACTGTTTTTCAGTCATCTACAAGGATTATCAATTGTCCTTGTTTCACCTGTAAAAAAAGAAGAAAAAAAAAAAGCAATCAGTGTTTCTAAAATAATATCTCCATGATGTATCTTCGGAAATACCACTTAAAAAAATAACGGGAATGTTTTCCCCAGGTAGTAAATTATAAAGCTGAAATTGCAAACTTACTAAATAAGAATACTAATGTGGATTTTCTCATTATTTTATATCTAAGAATTCATGATGATTAATTTATGGCTCTCTGCTAATCCTCTTTGTGAAACAAGATCAAAAGAAGATGTGTTTGGCTGTAGGATACAGTGAAATTTGTTCTTTGTGTTAATGAACCATAATCATACTTTACACAGGTATAAAGCTCTTAGGAAATTGGTTTTCACTTCAAGGCCTATAGTTGCCTATTTATTACTAGTTGAGTTAATATTATATTCTGTATTACGGCTTCGAGTCAGAATGAGCAGAATTATACATGATGAACACTTAAAGTACACTGCAGATACATAGCATAGGAAAGACTAAAGGGAAAAGGCACCCCAGAGCAATATTAAAGTAGCTTAGCCATTTTAGCTTAATTGTTAGGTTAAATCCAACAAATATATATATATATTTGTACAATAATTATCGGAGTTAAGAGTTTCACCAAAATGCCGGGATCACAAGCCTAGTAGTTTTTAAAGACATAATCACGGTAATTGTTGCCGTAGATAATTACAGTAGTATAATTAAAACATTTATCCTGGAAATAATTATATAGCTACATAATAAATGACATATTGTTAACATATTCACCATTAAAAGTACTTCTGTGAATAAGTAATGGTTTCACATCATTTTCTCGGGTGAGTAGCTCTAATACGGTATTTGCATTTGCATACTTTGCTCAGTTGTACAAATGTGACGTCTTAACCTTTGGTGTCTCCTCAATTCCTTGTGTAAGTTTTGTAATTGCCTGTAAACAGTTTTAACCTGCTGTGTTATTCTTGTAAAGAAACGATTTTAAGCATATCATACAGTAGTGTATAACACAAAGATTTAGCACATTCTGACTACTTTGAGAACAAAAATATTAGATAAAATGCTGTTCAGACTTGTATCAGTTTTCACAAAAATCCATTAATATTCAGGATTCATTTTTCTATGACTAACATGCAACCCAGTATTGATAGCTACACATTGTAAACAGAGGCATAACATTGGATCCTATAGCCCTTATGGCAGACACAGGGACCAGGCCGCCAACATGAACATTGAGGCAACTGTGTTGGGGGCAAGGGACGGCTCACCATATCTATGGTAGCCTTGTAAGGCGGCCAAGTGGGAGCTGTACTGCAACAGCAAAGACCTCCTTTCCAGACTCAGCTCCGCACATGCTCATATCTGCACATGCTCCCCACTGCCAGCCAAAGTGGGACAGTTGGTCAGCTATCTGGCATAGCAGGACAATGCTAAGGACTGTTGGGAATATATGGCACTCTAGCTCCCAGATATGCATTTTAACCCTCCTATATGCCACTCTGCCCCCCAGAAATGCCTTATACACCCCTATATACCACTCTGCCTCCCTGATATTCCTTTTAACCCCCTATATGCCACTCTGCCTCCCTGATATTCCCTTTAACCCTCTATTTGCCACGCTGTCTCCCTGATATTCCTTTAAACCCCATAAATGCCACTCTGCCTGCCTGATATACATTTTAACCTGCTATATGCCACTCTGCCTCCCTGATATTCCTTGATATGCTACTTTGCCTCCAGAAATCCCTTTAAAGCCCTCCCCATATGCCACTCTTACTCTCCCCTGACTTACCAGTGATAACCTGAGCGGCTGCTGCCGGCACTTCTGCCAGGGCTTATATGAATGAGCACCGGAAAGTCATGTGATGCCTGTGCTCCGTCATAGAAGTGGAGGTTGCAGACGCCCACCGGCTGCTGGAGAGGTGGATCCAGATCCCCTGCGGCGCTGCGGGGGATTTGGATCTTAGTCTTGTAGTCAGACCTCTATTTGAGTTCTGACTCAAAAGAGCTCTGGAAAAAAACTAATCTTATAGTCGAGCAAATGCAGTTTGTATGCTTAAAAAATATGACCCATGTGTTTATCATATTGTTTTGTGCAAAACATGCTCCATAATAATAAGTGAATGTTAAATTTATACAGTTATGTTCTGAGGTACAAAAATAAAGATTGATAGTGTGCACAACAAAGTACATAGAAGGGTGGGGCTTTAAACACTTTGCATTTCAGAGCATAGCATCTGGTATTATTATAAAGATTGTACACATGGGTGCAGGTTTAATCAAAAACTAACTATGCTTTTGCCAAGCAATGTTACTTTATGTTGGTTACTTATTCCTCTGTGTGATGTCCAATCCACTACTGCTGTTCTGTTAATAGTCATTGACTTAATAGGACTCTCAAGGACGTAGGTAATTATCAATATAGTTTTAATCCACAGATTAGCAGAATGATACCCGACCAAATTACAAGGTCAAGTTTAACATTATTTATATTCCTCCATTATTTTCTGCAGAGACAGATAAGTTGAAAGCTCAAATAATGTACGTTTTCACCAGTGAGCACCTCCCTCTTTAGTATAACATCGTACCAGATCTTTCATTCCTTGCTGAGTGAAAAATTGCTTTTTAAGCTATTAAGCCATTTCCACACATTCTCATTATAATGTGTAAGATGAAATGCACAGAACAGAACAGTTGGTTCGAGCTTAGCGTGGATAAGCTTACACAGTCAAGGATTTGCAAAATCTAGAAATCCAAGGGATACTGGATAAATATACTGCAAAACTGATTTACTTTACAATGACAGCACTTTATATTATATAGAATGTGATGACTAATGTTATCGATTCATATGATCCTGCTCTTGTGTGATACTTTTGTGACTTGTAACACTATCTGGTAATTGTTGTTCTATTAAGCTTGCTTATATGTTTATTCACTTTGCACATACATACACATATGGTATATACATACTAAGAAGCTTTAGAGTTTAACAAAGTCCCTTTTATATTCAAATTCAATAACTGAGAAAGTGTATGACAGTTGTTATTCTCAAAATGTGAAGGATGGTTGAAGAAACTAAAAAATAAAAAGCTCACAGATTCAAACCTGCATAATGCAGAGAAAAATTGACTAGACTTGAGCACACGTTTTTTGTAAGAAAGCATTTTCGCGATGGATTTTGGCGTCTTGTCAAAATTGGATAAAAGAAACAGAAAACGCCACTTCAGTTATTTCAACATTAATAAGAGGAGGAGAATCTTGCCATTTTAATTCAACTTCTTCTACGTGTTTATTTCTTGTTTCCATGGCAACCTGGATGAACGAATGGAATTTCCGAAAATTAAAATGTTGGATGAATTTCGTCGAATTCTAACCAGATCCCCCCCAGAAAATGTACAGGAAAACAAACACAAACTTTCCGCCAGCGCCCAAGTCCAGTATAGATCGACCAGACAACTGATCGCTTAAATTCAAATAAGTCACATTTTTAGTGTAAAAATTAAATGATTGTTAACGACAACTCAGGTAGTAGGGTATATGAATAAGACTTGTGAATTTGTATTCAGCAGAACATGAAAACGAACATGAATGTTGTGTTTTCGTTTTTGAAACTGAATGATGAGTATGTTGGTGGATAAACGTACACAAATCTTAGTTTCTACGTTTGTCTTTGTAGCCTACAAAGTCGCTAAATATCTCATAACCAATCTCTCTGGTCCCTTCTCCTATACAAGTCACAAGTAAGTGCAACTCTTTTGGTCTCCTACGGCATCATCCAGCGAAGAGCAGCTGGTTTTCATTGGTTGATGCAAGACGAGCCCCCTGCCGGCTACCAATAGATTCGCTCTTGAGGACCTTTAAATCCTGGTGTCAAAGCCATTGGTCTCCCCATGCCAAGTTGCTTTGAGGTATACTTTGCCCTGCCCTTTGCCAGGGGGTCTAAAATCCCAATTTTTCCCAAGCCAAGTTGCTCATAGTCTTTTTTCCTCCTCCCTCTTTCTTCTTCCTCCCTTCTTTTCTTTTGTTCTGTCCCCTACTCCTTGCGCAGGCCAAGCTGCTCAGAGCATGTTGTTTTAGTTCCCCCCTGAAGCTGAGCTTCTTGGAGTGGGTTGTTGTATCCCTAACCCCCTACCTCCCAAGTCAAAGTTGCGCCGAAGTTTCCTTCACCAGGGATACTAAAATTCCTGTTCCTTCCAGGCCAAGTTTGCATATAGCGGCTTGTTTGTTTGTCTGTTTTTTTTCTCCCCTCCCTATGCCAAGTTGTTTAGAGCTAGGTTGTTTGCTTGTTTATTGTTTTTCCCATTTTCAACCAATGAAGAGCAGCTGCCCATTCCCAGTCCTATGAATTCCTGTATTAACCCCTGCTATACTACCGAAGACTTACGATAGGCTAGAAAACCGGCAGAAAATAAAAACAAATATGAAGAACGTATACAAATATTCGCCTGGTACGAACACGGGAATGGGCAAATAGAATACAAAGATTTTTTATCTCCGAAGACGAACACGGAGTCTTCACAAGTCTATCAATCTTTCTCAGAGATCAAAGGAGAAAATTTAGTGCGATGTTGCTATATAACAGCCACAGATAAGCCTTAAATATACAAAGTTAAAATGAGAGTCTAGCAATCAATATACTTCTTTACCATTTGGTCTGAAAGATTACCTTGTCTTATTGTCAGCTCTTCATTGTTATATGTTTCTTTAATTACCACTGTATTTCAAATAAACACTCATTGGGCTTGAATCGTTGACCCTCCTAAGTCTTAATTGGTTTTAACACAGACGAGAAATTAATGGATTGTGATTCAACTACCTGTCAAAATCAAATTCTCATGGGTAGATTCTAGACAACAACAGTGACAAAATTGTACATTGAAAGCTAATAGAAACGTCTGCAGTTAAGTGATTCAAAGGGGTGCACGGAAAGTTAGCTCATGAAAAATTGATACTCTTTCCAGTGGAAGAAAAAAGCAAAAAAACAGGATCAAAACATGTCTAGAAATGTGAAACTCAGTTAATGTCAAAAGATAAAAATAACACACACAAAGTAGTCCAAATAAATGGTAACACAAAAAAGAACCACTTAATCGCAAACATTACAGTGCAATAGAGAATATGTACATGATTTATTTTAATGATAGATAATAATAACGATGATGACGTAATAATTAACAAATTAACAACCGCAAAACGTTACCTCTGAATAAGTAACAAAATTGAAGGCATTAAACCAAAAATATAGCAGCTTAATTAAATAGCAATATCCACAATGTAAAAAGATACCAGCCTTACAAGGGTTATTTTAAAACCTGCCTTTTTAAAAAAATACATTCCCTAATAATTGATTTCTGGGTATAAGACGGTTTTGCCAAAGAAGACTTGGACATTGTTACGTCGGATCAGGTATCACAGGTAATGGACCCACAATGCAGGAATGGCGAGAATCCGATAAACAAGCCGGGATCGGGACAGGCCGCACAGGAGGGTAGTCAAAAACGATAGCCGAGGTCGGGGCAGGCAGCACAGGAACGTAGTCAAATAACAATAGCCGAGGTCGGGACGGGCAGCGCAGGATCAAGGTCAGAAGAACAAAGCCGAGGTCTGGTACACGAAAATATCAATCAAAAGGCACAAGAGAAATAAACACCCTGAGAACAATTACATGGACTCGTTGAACGGGCAAGGAAACCTAGGACCAGGAAGCTTAAATAGGACCAATGGCGGGAGATCAGGTAAGATGACGTCATCGCGACCGGCGCAATAATAGCGTCGTCGCGATGGCAACAAAACAAAACCTTCTGCCTGTGTTACTTCCGCGAATGACGCGGAAGAGCCACACAGGCAGGGGTGGTAATGCAAACAGCCGCCGTGGACATGCAGCGGCGATCGGCACTCGATCACCGCCGACATGCCAGCGGCGGTTCAAGAACAAAGTCCTCTCTGCCTGTGTTGCCGCCGCGAGCGACGCGGAAGCGCCACACAGGCAGAAGAGGCACTGGTCGGGAGCCGCGAGCATATAGCGGCGGATCGTCTCTCCGATCGCCGCTGATATGCTGTGGCAGCCCGATCAGAGCTGTCAGTGGCTGGGAGGCGTGCCTGCTCGATGCGCACGCCCCCTCGTGTGCGTGTCGGACGCACGTCAGTACGCGAGGGGGACGTGCACGAGGAACACCGTGGGACCCCGGCCGGACAGGTAGGTGTAACATATATAGTTTGATGGGGTAAATTGCATTGGCTGGCTTTAAAGATACCCAAAATAGCACATGGGGCAGCAGAATGACCAGATTTGGTGAAAAATGGAAAAATGAAATAGCAAAACACTACTTGTACTAAACTTGCAGAAAAAAAGCAAAAAAAAAACCCAAAACATAAAAACATTGGGTATTTCTGAACAAAGGGCAATAGTAGAATCTACTATTTTTTTCATTAGCTTTTTGGATGGGTAAAAGCTACCTACAATAAAAAGCTATAAAGATGGTTTTACTCCACATCTTTAAAACTCTGAGGATTATGTATTTCTGCCTTTCCCCTTTTATTATTATTATTTATTATTATTAACAATAATAATAATTCTAATTAATAGTAGTAGTAGTAGTATAGTATTCACTCTGTCTCTAAAATCCTGACACTTTACCAACACCAGTCTTGTTGCTGATCTATACACGTTATTTAATTGCTGCCATCCCTGACCATTTTTTGCATCGTTTACCTTGTTATATTCTAAACAGCAATTATACACACATATATATATATATATATATGTATATATATTGTGACAAACCCTATAACATGAGGGCCATACATGTCACTTTTAGGGGTCCTAAGCACAGTCCTCTAGGGCAATCAGAGTCAGGAACAGCAGCTTTGAACAAAATAGCGCTTTATTTTTAATTGCTCAAACCCCAAAACCAAATCATAAAACGAAAACCTAGCTCCCAATTGGAGCCCTCTCTAACTAAACTACGCTGGTCCAGACTGACCAGCCTAATCACCCACTAACTAGACCTCCCAGCCAGACCCAGCTACGCCAGGCTCTGGAAAACCTCCCCCAGACAGCACACACAATGTCCAGGCAGGTATTGCCTCACTTGGCTCAGGGATGGTCTTCTTGTTCAGGGCCTCTCCTTGCCATGGGAGCACAGGGAACTTCCTCTTCCCCAACAGTCTCCCTGAGTATCAGGCTCCAGGGGTTTTTAATGCCCAGCACCTGGGCCTGACGCCGGCCCCATAGGAATCCCGGACCGGATCCTGTGGACTTCTTGCCTTCTGGAAAACCCGGCATGGAGTTTCCACAAAATGGGGAAATGGAGCATTGGCCCACCCTGCTCTCCAATTGCTCCACCCCAGGGACCCATATGTATAATCTGCATAGCAGCTGTACTCAGATGCCATGCTAATCACCTCCCTGGGGTTCACACTGTCACAATATATATATATATATATATATACACACACATTTATAACACATTATTGTGTAAGGTTTTTAAAAAAGTTTATTATAAAGGTAAGATTTCTTTACTACAGGATCAAGCAAAGTGTGGAACTCTATGTAAGATAATATTTAAGTGGCTAATGGAACAGACACTTTTGCCAAATACATATTTATCTTAGCAGGTGTTGCAAAGATACAATAATTCATGTTAAATCTAGAGACATGTTGATTGCTGAACAGAACCAAGGAAGGTTATAATTTACATTTTTGTCAACAATGTTTTTTTTACTATTAAAGGTGTTTCTTATATATAGTGAGCTGACAATAATACATAAAACATCAGAATAATAATTCCCAGAAGTTGAATGTTCGAATCATGTAAAACAATTAGTGTTTTGTGTATACGGAAGACCCCCTTTAATACGCGCAATGCAAATATAATTGGAGCGACCTTTTTTCAATACCACACTCAAACCCAGTGATTCACCATGCTTAGCTGATATTTAAGTGGGAGTACTATTTAATTTCTTACAAATTTTAAGAAAATATTTATCATTATAATTAACATCTAACATATTTGGCACATTAATTCCATGTTAGCTTTAGGCGTGGTTAAACATTGTAGTGTCTAGGCTTCCTACTACAAAACAGATTTTTTTTACTAATGTACTTATTATAATACAATTTGTGTTTGTATTTTTTTTTTTATATTTATACCATCTGTCATAAAGAAAATGTTGTCATGGATCATTACAGCCTGGAATTGGAAATCATATATATGATGTTGAAAATGTATTTGTATGAGTGTTTAAAAGTTAAATATTAAATGAGCCTCCCATCATATTTTAAACCTGATAATGATAAGATAACTCAGAAATTTGGTGCAATAAGTCTGTTTTCTCCCATGATTGCATTTGTATTTTTCACACATAGCGATGTTTATGTACTGATATGCTGAAAACAGCTGAAAACGTCATCCTCTGGAACATCTTCAACCTGTATAGGGTCGGGTAGGTATGAGCTCTTTTCTATAATGTAGTGTGTAATTCTTCATCATTAGAAGTCTATTGTCACATGTTTCTGATAAAAACAGAATATGGCTGCTTACTACCATGGCAACTAACAATGCTTAGCAAAAGCTAAAAGGGACAGCATGCTGAGCAATCAGCATGTATGTAAAACCACATCCATCTCATAAATGTACTATGTGGGAGCTTTTAAGAAAATAATTAAGTTTTCACTTTTGTCCTGAAAAAAATAAGGGTTTCACTAGGTAAATTGTACATAGTTTCTAATGTTGTTATCTAAATGTAACTATAGCAAAAATACAAAATTTGTCTCAGCCTCTCATGGGGTAAGATGTGTCCCTACCCATGGCACTCAAAGGGTTAAGTGATGCGAGATCTTATCTATATGGTTTTAGTGTACTTGCCAGTCAGTAAAATGGCATGCACTTCTCTCCCTCTCTCTTTTTTCTCTCTTTGGTTCTTCTCTCAGCATAGCTTTCTTTCATCTCTCTGTCTCTCTGCCCCACACTTCTCCATCCCTCTCACTTTCATACATCCAGATAAAACCAGTATGGATGGAGCAAGTTTCCTGTAGAGCTATTAACAGTGTCTCTCAGTGTCCAACACTCAAAGGATGCTCTCATCAAAGCTGGTATAACAACCACTCTGTTGTTGCTGCCCTTGGAAAGGGTCCTTGTATGTGATTGTGTGCAGTTACTAATGGAAAACTGTCCAGGTGAGGGCTCTACTGAATGTAGCCAATGGTGGCCACTCCTAGGCTATGTACTGCAGAATAGTAAGAATATTTTTTTTTTCACTATATTCTGTCCTCCTTATACAGCAAACCAGACCTCAAGGATTTTGATGTAGACCTCTCCCAAAAAGCCCTGTCCCAGGGCAATAGGCGGTCTATGTATCCAATACCTAATTGTTAAGGTAGGGGAGAACTCAGAGTTGGGTTCCCCTAACAGCAAATCAAGCTAGGTAGCTGCTTAGAGTACCCGAAGTTAAAGTTTCTGTGTTCCTTCCAAACAGCTGCAGCTCCATCTTGGCAGTAATAACATATAAGTGTTGTCACTACTGCACTTGCTTGAATGGAATGTCTAACTGGTCATAGATGTGCATTGCATTATAATGTTATACCAGTTCTAATTACCGTATTTGCTCGATTATAAGACGACCCCCCCAAAATTTTAATATTAATTTAGGAAAAAAAGAAAAAGCCTGAATATAAGACTATCCTTTAAGAAAAAAGTTTTACTAATAAATATTAATTCACATGTAAAGTATTTTTCATATTAAAAAAAAAAACTGATTGAGAAAAATTATTTTTTTGTTTTTATTCCTTTTATTTGCCAACCTGCCCCCAGTTATGCATATCTGCCACCCAGATATGCCTTATACCCCCTTATATGCCACTCTGCCCCAGATATGCCTTATACCTCCCTGATAGGCCTTTTAACCCCCTATATGCCCTCTGCCTACAGAAATGCCTGTTAACCCCCTATATGCCACTCATCTTACAGAAATGCCTTTTAACCCCCTATATGCCACTCTGCCTATAGTAATGCCTTCTAACCCCCTATATGCCACTTTGCCCCCCCCATTACATTTTTTGTCATAATTTTATTGTAATACATCGGAAGTAGAAATTATGTTACAATACATTTTGTTTTTTAAACATAGTATATTATCAGTATTCTGTGACCTTTTCTATGATTAACATCTAAATGTCAAATGCTGAACTGTAGATGATGCTTAGTATTTTTGTAAAACAAAAAATAAATAAAAATAATAATAAAATTCAAGCTTACAAACATATTAAAACAGGTTATGGACCTTAAAATCCTTGGTTCATTTATACAAAAGATCTATGCTCATGTTATTCAGGCCGGTAAAACGGAAGAAATATTATTATTACTTATTGTTTTATATAGCACAATCATATTCTCTAGCACTGTACAATGGATATTTTGGGAGGATGGATTTACAGTACCAGGGTCAGACTGGGGATAAAAAGCATCCTTGGTACTTTAAGGCCAATGTCCACTAAATGATGTTCATGCGTCCCCTGGATAGAGACACATTAGGCTGCCGAACTATGTGAGGCTGTGTGTATCCTGATGGTGGCTCCACACTGCAGGACCAAATCTGTAGCAATCAGTAAGTCTAAGTATGCAGTGCTATTGGCCAGCAGCCCAACATGCATTTGTCCAGTGTACCAGGCTGGTGTCTCATTAGTTGCTGATAGGTCAAAGAGGATATTTCTGTACATTCAAAGAAAGCCCTAGGGTTCACATGACTAGGGATCCGAACAACCAGAAGCCAAGCCATACAGATTAGGTAGGTTTAAATGTAAGCAGTGTGAACAAACGATAGAAAAAGAGGGGAATTAAGGTTAAGAAAAGATAAACCTTAGCTGTTCGAACCTCATGAGAAATCAAGAGTAAATGTAACAGCAGTCATATTTTTATCTCCATCCCTATGTCTATGCTGGCATAGTTATTAAAGCTGGTAGCTTTCAGGCAAATTTACCCATTACTAGTACATCTGAAATATATTGGTAAAATTGTAGTGTCTAGTGATGCTTTGTCATCTGTATCATGACAGGTGCATTTTCAAAACAATAAATAAATGCATGGGTCCATATAGCTATATGAATTTAATTACTATTGCAGTGACAGGGAGGGGTAGCAGGGCATTATATGTGATTTGTAAGTCTTCAATTACATTTAAAATGGGACAGCTTTATGTCCCTGTCATCCCCACCATAGAATAATGCATATTATAAAGTATATAAATAAATTAAAGCACTTACCTAACACTAAAGCTGTAACCCTGCTACTGCAGGTACCCTAATGCTCAGTTGTCAGACTGTGGCAGGAAAGCACTCCCAAAGACATCAATGGGAGTGCTTCCAATTCATGAATGCATGCCCACAGCGTCCCTTACATCACTTACATGGAGATATGTTTGGCAAAACACATCTCCTGCAAGGCTGTATGGCAAAAGGGGCAAATGCATATAGAGAGATTCTGCAGAATCCCTCCATGCATTGGGCCAAAAGGGATATAGAAATTTAAAGGACCACACAGCTGTAATATGCATTATGATGGCTGGAGTGTCCTCATTTTGGCTGTGTACCACCCAAGTAAAAGCCGGGTGTCTTCACTTGAAAATGAATGGTTACTCCATGGGGATATGCCGGTGCTCTGAGGGCGAGGGCTGGATTCAAACCTCCACAAAGACATAGCATGAGTGTGCCAGTGATTTGTTTTGCCTCAGTCAACCTCGCCCTCAAGATTTGGCTCAGGACCCTCCCATGTGTATGAAGCTGAAATGTTCTAGATTACAAACTCATCTCCGAAGGCCCTACTCAACTTTTATTTCTGTGAATGTAATCTTTATATAATGTACTACTTGAGTTGTCATCTTTAGGCACTGTAGAATGCAAGGGAGCCTGATTGGAGGAATGAGGGACAGGCTTTCCCCATGGCTCCCCTCTTTTGCGAAAGTGCACTAAGCGGCCATAATAATGAAGACAGATTCACAGAGAACGGGAAAGCACTTCTTCACCTTTCTCCGTGAATCTATCTGCATTATTCTTGCCACAAAAGGCCAGAACCACAGGGTCAGCCGCCTCCCTATTCCTCCAATGAGGGGAGGGGTGTGGCTAGATGCTCCACCCTTTTTGTGAATAATGAAAATGGATTCGTGGAAAGAGAGCTACACTACATGATATAACAATAAAAATACAAAAAGTCCCCATCTTTCCTCATATATGCTAAACCAACTAGTAAACTTAACAAAAACTATATTCTTGAGAGCCCTCATACCATTGTGTACGTATACATACATGTGGATTTTCACGGTGCCAATGTAGATGACAGTACATAACACATTGCAATTTCCTCTTTTGTATGTTGTTGCAACCATTTATTTTAGCTCCCTACTAAATGCAACTTTGTTTACACATAGTGGAGTTGCTATATGGTCATTAGCCTTTTCTCTTTAATGGATGTTGTATGTGTACACTTAATCACGCAAGACTTCCACTAGGAGATATAAAAAAGGCTGTCCATCATGTTAACAGGTTTTTTTACTGAAGCCAACAGGAGACTCAGTGTTCATGGTAAATGTCTACTATGCTTGATGGTGGTAGTTGGCAATAATGGTGGTTTGGCTATAAGTTTGTTTATTTTGCCATACCTAAAGATAGTTTGGATGGCCCTCCTTCTCACTTGCAGTGAGAGAATGGCCTTACTAACATACAATAGACCACAAGGACAGATTATCATATCAACTCCAAAAGAAAAAAGCTCCCATCCCATGGTGTATATTTTACCAGAGGATGAGTGAAAGAGTATGACAGCTTGTTGCATGTGTCTGCAAGTGGTTCAAATGAGCCATTGAAAGCAGCCATGTTTTAAGGGTACAATCTTATTTTTATATCAACTCACTATGTCTGTTGGAGAAAGCAGGTGACTCGGGTCCTTAACATGTTTAGAAATAAAAAAATATGACTCCTCTTAAAGTCTTTTAACAAAGTAGCAAAGGAGAAATTTATACAATTATGTTTTGATATATTATGAATGAAAGGAGAAGTGGTATTTGTGGCGCTATAGACAATTGTTACACTCTGTAATATTTTACTTTTCTGTTTTCCCTGCCTGACCTTTATAAGCCTGTTATAATGCTTTTTACTTTCTTTTATTCAAAACATCTATGACATAACCTTCACTATACAGTTTTGCTATTTTCATTAAGTCTGTCAGTGTTAGTAATAATCTAATTGTGTAGATTTGAGCTTAGCATATGTTTATGGTGTAAGCTTTTAGCGGGCAAGATAGTATTAGGATTCTTTTCCTTTCTAAAAAAAATGTATCGCAAGTTTGTGTTTTTCCTGCTGATTTTCATATCATAAAAGTATCAATTTTGGCGGTTTGCTCCATATGTAAACTTAACAGTAGTAGGCAATGTATTATACAATTCATTATCAAATATATTGCAGGGATTCATCGCCCAATCAGCAGTCATCAATAAAATGTGCATAACCTGGCCTGACCCAGGGCAGCTGCCCAGCTACCACCTACCACTTACCTCAGTGGCCACTGTCTAGCATACTGAGCACCAGGATGTGACATCATATCCTGGTGCAATCCATGTCTGGAGGCTGTGCCAGTTGGGCACATTGTTCCTTAGTGTATTTGGGAAAGTTACAAGATCTTCCAAACTGGCCCAAAGATAAGTGGCACCCCAGGGAGCCTAATCACCTAATAGGCCAACAAGGCACTCGAATGTGTAGCAGAGGGGCCACCTCTCTGAAACACCATAGGCAGGGACGGCGCCACCTATAGGCAAAGTAGGTGCCTGCCTAGGGTGCCTACTTGGAGGGGGCACCACCAGCTACGCAGCCTGCAGCCACGAACCACCGCTGTGATTAATTAGAAGCGCGGCCGCAGCCACTTGATGGGAGGAGAGGGAACTATAAGTGTGTGTGTGGCAAAAGGGGAAGGGCTTGTGGGGGTGGAGCCAGGGGCGGCAATATTATGTTTTGCCCAGGGTGGCAAAAATCCTTGCACCAGCCCTGACCATAGGCCTAGTCAGTTGAGAAGAAACTATAACAAAAAAAATACATAAAAAATCTTAGATTCCCATTCTAAAAAACTGATCTGGCACACTTAGACTAAAAATCTGCTGTGCCACATGTTATATTCAATTAATTTTTATCAACATCAAGATCATATTATCATTAGTGGAATCTAATACTTTAAAAGGAAATCTAGGAAATCTAAGAAATAACTTCATGGTTGACTTTCACAAATATGTGTGATAAGTAATGTTACATAAAATCAAATGAATGGTTAAAATGTAAATGTCAAGACAGCAATAAATAGTCATATGACATTGGCAGTAACTTGAAAAGCAGGCATTTATAGGGCATGTTTTTACAGTGTAAAACACCTTTACCATATAATCTTTACAGTTACTTGACCACCATTATATATTTTGGGTGGGGATAAAAAGAATGCTTGACCCTTTTGTCCTAATTATAAACTGATCAGTTTATTGATGACATGTTTCCTTTTAACTTTATACAAGTTTCCAATATAATTGAAGAAAATTATAATTATAAGTTATATGCTGATTATTTACATATTATCCTACTTTGCCATATACATCATTCCTAACATAAGGGACTTGATGTACGATTCCCCTACAAAGAAGCTGTTACTTTGTGAGTTTTGGACCACGGTCTTCTGATTTTACTTGATCAATTTGGAGAGTTCTGTAAATATGTGTGTATATATATATATATATATAGTATATTATATACATACATACTGGTCATATTATTATGTATATAATCAACCAGCATCCTGGTTTTACCAGATGTAGAACAGTACACAGGGATTCAATTAAAGTAAATGTACAAAGGCTTCCAAAATGGGTTTATGTAACTAGTACAAAAACATTTGTTAGACGAGAAAGAATCAGTGTTTTATTCAGTGCTATGTAATTATACACAATAAATCAATGTAACAAAAAAATGACTTTTTATGTGTTCTGTAACTACATTTTACAAACTAGAACAAAAATAACTTGTGTTCTTTGTTATGGAGAAAAAAAAACACATGTAATCTGTTCAGTAATTTCTGAATTTTTACATTACTTACTGAATATTTACAATTGTCATAGGAAAGCTGCAAGGCTCTTGTAGTCCATTAAATCATTTTAAAGTTCCAAAAGTAATTAATTATGCATCACTGTTTTGAAGAGTTTTTCAATGTTTCTAGGACTAGCATTTCAAAAAGTCTTACAGGAAAGTACAGATTATTATTTTTTGTTGTAATATATTGGCATTAAAATGGTGTTTGGAAGTTCATTTGTAGAAGTTTATGGAAACGTACCATGTTTTTTCTTTCAATAAACATCAGGCTTTAGAACTGTCTTCCCTCTTGTCTACTCCCTTTCTTATCATGCATATTCAGCTTGGAAGCTCAATATGGTGTTTATTGAGCATGCATTTCAATTAGGATACACCACTTCAGTGGTTCCTTGACATGGCGGATGAGCTTATTCTCTTTGACCAAAATACAGTACTAAATCCTCATGTTTATCGAACGTATAAAACGTATGTAGGTAAGAATTTGAGCACTAATAATTTGTTCTTCTTAAGTGAAGAAATGACACATACAATAATGTGTTATTGGTCCTTTATTAGATCTGCTAACCATCTAGTCTATCCATTTACTATGCGCAATGGCCCGCAGGCAGCAAGGCTTCTCGTAACCTCCAGTATTTAGTAAGGCATTTGTAGAGTATTTTAATAAACTCTACACCAATTGTACCTGAATCTTGCTTATTTGTTCCTGTCTGGAGTATATTTCTGTCTCTTTCTGAACCCTGCTACTTATATTACCTGTTGTCTTACTGATGGGCTGCTACTTACTAGCCTTGCTCTTCTGTCATCATTGTCTGTGTCCTAACTTTTTTACATTACTCAGACATAGGAATACAATTAACACAACCAATAGTGACCTTAAATATATAAGCAATTATCCTTTAACATTTTGCATTCTATCTTAAAGATAAAATACTGTGTGAAAAATAACTGTCCTTTCTGGATTTCTGCAACAACAGGAATATTCTTGCTTAATGATCTATATTAACCATAAACCATTGTCGCGTTAGGTTGCACTCAAATCCGATCCAAAACAACAAAGTTAAAATAAATCATGTAACTGAGTACTCAGTGGCTCGAAAAAGATCCTCTTCTTGGATTTCAACTTTGCCACATGACAGAATAAACTGAGTAATATCGTTTTATTTTAACTACATTAAACATAAACTCAAACTTATTCTTTACAGCAGAAAACTAGAGTATATGGGCCAAATGGTTCTTATTTGCTCTGTTTCTATATTCTATTTTTTTATTCTTCTGTGCTATACCACAAGAAAACTGGCATGTAAATTGCGTTCTTACATGTCAGGAAGCATGTTATTTTACATCACATTGCATGTTTCATTAAAATTCGATACAGAATAAGATCTCATCACATCTGTACATGCATTTTCTGAAAATAACCAATGAATGAAACAAGGCAAAACACTTAAAAATCCAATCTGTAATATAACTATAAAAAGGAAAGAAATCATATGCATGATTCATTGATAAGACATGAAGTATACAAAAAAAGAAAATCCTTCAATACTAAAGATTTCCTAATGATATTGTAACAATATAATTATAATTATGAATATTATGATATTGATATTAGTTACAGGTGTACTTTTAGTATGCTTTAATGTTTTTGTTCTTTGTAATAACTTGTATTATATGAGATACAGTAAGTGTTATGTTTTACTGTATAATAGATCTGCAAATGCCTGAATATTTGACAATGCACTAACATGTAAGTTTATTTATAATAAATCTGTGGTTTTCACACATCACATAAATATATATTAAATATTATCTGCAGCAACTGAACAGTGCAAGTAATTCTAATCATAAATATATAAATGCAAATAATCAATCTGAAAAATATAAAAGTAAATATATTATAAAACGATATATAAAAGTAACTATTACATAACTGCCATTACTATATAATGAGCCAAATATTGATGGCGATACAGCATAACTGCCATCACTATATACTAGACATGTGCAAATGGGCCAAAAACAAATCAGCCAAATTTATTTTGGGCTATTCATTTTCAGGCAAAGATTTTTGTTCCCTGTCCTTTCAGTTTGGCCAGAAATTTGGGGATATTCTTAATTCAGGAACGTTGCCCATTGTCCTGTGACCACATTCACTCTCACTCACTTTCTCACACCCAGAAAGAGCTCCCCCTCTCCCGCCTTTCACCGCTTCAATCCATCCTCAACACTGCAGCCAGATATACTATACACCATAACACTATACTATACAACACAACACTATACTATACCTTACATCTATATTATACTATACTATACCTTATATCTCTATCCTCCTATCCAAATACCCCCCTATACTATACACCATAACACTATACTATACAACACAACACTATACTATACCTTACATCTCTATCCTCCTATCCAAATACACCCCTATACTATACATCATAACACTATACTATACAACACTATACTATACCTTAAATCTCTATCCTCCTATCCAAATACACCCCTATACTATACACCATAACACTATACAACACAACACTATACCATACCTTACATCTCTATCCTCCTATCTAAATGTTTCCCTACCTTATCTGCCGACCTTTTCCGCTTCTGTCGACCACTTTTACTTCTACATCTTCTTTTTTATCACCTATCTTCTCTCTCTATCTTGAATCTTCAATCCTCCACAGTCCTAACCCAGCAACTTTAGCCAAAATGGTGGCTCTGTGGTGAAGTCCTCCCCAATCCTCTCAAGTGAACTTTATTGCAAGTTCCGCCATATTGCCCTTATGTGTGTCTAAGCATTGCATATCCATATATATAAATAATACACCTGAATTAATTTTGGTGTGATTGTAAAAATTATACATAAGGCTGCTACAATTAAATGTTTTCAACCTCCTTGAAAATATCTGCAGGCCATAAAGAGTTTTTAAATGAGTAATTTGTCCTTAAGCAACCCTGGATGTATGATTCAGCTATGAAATGGATAGTCTGAGATCCTTGAAAAATGTTAATTGTGCAAAAGCCTGTTTCAAGGTTTGCATATAGTTAATGGGGCACAGCTAGCATATTTATTCAATTTCAGCAACATAATAATATTATAAAGATGTATTTTATTCAACTATAATTGAGTACACCTTATGATTCAATAGCTTAATATCTTGTAGAACCATCTTTAGCAAAAATAACTTGACGTAATCATTTTCTGTGTGACTTTATCAGTCTCTTTAATTGTTGTGGATGAATTTTGGCTCACTCTTCTTCACGGCGTTGCTGCAGTTCATAGAAGTCTATGGGCATTTGTTTATGCACAATTCTGTTAAAGTCCTTTCACAGCATTTGAATTGGGTTAAGGTCTTACACAGTCAACTAAATTAAACCAATTGCTCCTCTCCTTATTATCAATCATATTATCAATGTTTTGTATTTCTTCTATAGTTGTATATAGATAACAGCAATTTACCTACAAATATACAGTATTTCAAGGCAGGTTGAGCTATGCATAAATGCTTAGTTTGAGGTGAAATCTATTCTGTTCTTAAAGCCAGACCCCACCCCTAAATAAATTACCTGTGTGGTTGTAAATGCATAGTGATTTTACACAAAGCCCATGGAGGTGACAGTACATAACATATTACAGGGTGAGCAGAAATAAGTGGGGGATAAATGCAATAATTCTACTAATGGCTCACACCACCAGGTATGTGGTTTGTGGAACCATAAACATCTGTCATTGATCTGCATACAAATGTGAGATTTCTGCCTGTGCGAGCAGCATCTCTACCCAGGACAAAGTAGTAAACCAGCGGAGTCACATGACGCCACTCCGTTCAAGAGAAGACCGCAGAGGGATGCAGAAGTCTGCGAGTGGCACAGAGTGATCTGAAGTTCAGGAGGGAGAGGTGGTAGATAGTGAGAAGGGAGGGAGAGGGAGGTAGATAGTAAGAAGGGGGTAGAAAAGGGGGAAAGGTAGATAGTGAGAAAGAGGGTAGTAAGTATATTGGAATAAATAAACAGTGAGGATGAGAGAGAGAATGAATGAATGTGTGGATGAATTATCTGATTGAGGGAGATTGAGGGAGAAAAAAAAATGACTTGGTCTGCCAGTGTGTGTCAAAGGTTCTCCCTTAACAGGGAAGGACTGTGAAACTAAAGGGGATTGGCCCTGGTATAATGCAATCAGGAATTGGGTTTTAGAAACTCTGAAGAACCATTACAGTAACTTAACACTTCCCCTAGAATAATTCTGATACATTACTTAATTGAACTATTGTAAAAGGAGTACTTAATTGGTAGGGGGTAGGTACATCTATTTATATAATGCTCTATAATGGCCAAAAAGAGGGTTATCATAGATTACATTTTTTATGGAAAATAAAAATTAGTTTACAGGCAATTTCACTTTATAGTATAAGTGAAAGACGCAGAAAATGAAGTAGAAATATATACACAAAGACAATGGGCTAGATTATAATATGTATTTTAAAATAAGTGACTACCGGTAATCTTAAAATGGATCTCATCTCAATTAAGCTGGTTTCCATGGAAGCCATTTATACGGTACATGTCATGCAAGCCTACATTAGTTCAGAACAAGGTTATGCCACTTAACATGAATTACAATTGTCTAAAGTAACATAACTTTTAGCTTCTGTGTCGATCCCAGAATAGTGTCCTAGGTCATACTGAACTCTCATGAATATCACACAAAAAAGCTGAAAAGTCATTACATTAAGCTAAAAAGAAAAATATGTTTGTATGCTTTTTTTCTTCTGTTTAATATAGCACATGACCCAGCTGGGCCCCTAGAACAAGATTGAACCTGGTCTCGAAATAATATTTTTGTATAGGTGCCATTCAGACAAAACAGCAACTGGGCTTTTTGGGGTATGCTAAGCAAGACCTGCCATTTTATTATGTTCTCCAAATGTTTAATCACATAGAAACAGAATACCTTTAAGAAGCTTTTTCTAGCAAAAACCCATCAATGGTAATGATTTGAGTCATGTGACAATAAGGTATTCCTGGCAAATATTATAAATGATACAACTTTTTAAATGATTAAATAATTATTTCTGTGAAGAGTCTGAGGCTGGCTACAGTACTGGGAGTTATGTGTCTAATGTTCATTGTTATAATAGGAACCTTTAATATTATAACTATTCTGAGTATGCTTCTCATCCAGCCTCTGTCAAATAGTTAAATAGTTATGCGTGCCATCCAAACTGAACAATGCCAATCTACAGCTGCCCTTGCAAGCTGCTCTCCACAAAAACAGGCAGAACACATTTTATATTTGGGAGGGTGTAATTCTGGCTGTAGTCTGGATGCCGTCAGGCGGCAAGGAGTACGGATACTGGCATCAGACTGGAGACTGGCAGTCGGCAGGAGTCTGGGTACTGGCAGACCACAGCACTCTAGCTACTGGAAATGTAAACAAGGTCAAGCTAGCGGAGGTCATACATAACAAAGTGCAGTGCCCCGACTGCATGAGACAGGTGCGCTCTCTGCTGTTCATTGCAGGAGGGAAGAAAAGGACAGCCAAGAGTTGGTGCTACTCTGGCTATAGGTGAATACATGCCGCTCGGGACCCCAAGTAAAGGTTTATTACATTAAATAAAGGTACAAATGTACAAAAGTAATAAAAGTACATTACTACAAACTAATACATCTTATGTATAATAATATGCAAATGAAAATTAACCATTTCAATGCCTATTAGGAAAGCTTTACCTCTACAGACACGCAAGGATTATAATATAATTTAGGACAGCTTCTATTACAGGCATTGTGTATACTACACATCCCCTTCCCTGTAATTTTTGTTTTTGTCCTACATTATCTACAAAATATTATCTGGAGATTAATGAGGGGTCTTAACCTGGCATCTTTCCTTTTACCAGAACTAAAGGAGCAAATATAGGAATCTAAACAATATCTGAATAGAGTATAATTCTCAATCCTCTATGTTCACCAATTTGCTGTCAATCTAGTAAAAAGTGAAGAGGATGAGGAGGACTTTCCTGAATCAGACAATTGTAATACCTATACAATTCTGTGTCTGGTGCTTTAATTTATTTTTTTGTTTAGGAAGAATGCATGTGAAAGTACTCAAAGATCACTAATTAATGGTCGAATGCTCAAATTGAGCCCATTATAGGTTTTTTGTATACATCCCATGTTTATGTTTTATTTAGATCAAATGATTAAATATCCACATATAGTATGAAGACCTAGCCCTGTTTTTCCCGAATCCTTGAAGAACATGCATCACAGTACCAGGAATCCATTCTTAATTATTCTTGCAGTTAATCCTGAAAAAAAACTGTGTGGGTGCAGTAAATTAGAAAGCCGTAAGTCATACTTGAACAAATACTTGAAAAACATGCCAGAAAAAGTCTTTGGGTACAAAATAGTTATGGAAGGCCTGGTCATGACGAGAATAAATTACCTCAGTAACTATTACCTAAGTAAAGCAAAATGGTTTAATGACTCAGAAATCACTTTATTCCAGTCTGGGCACAATTATTGGTTGATGATTTCTAGTTGGAGAGACAGAGAGAGAGATAAGCAATTCAAAGTAACTGATTAAAGTGTAATTATTTTGCACTCCATCCAGTAGGCCTCATTTAAAACATTTTAAAACATCATGTACCTGCATAATGCTGCTAAAATCTCATTTTTTTTTTAAATACATTGTACTAACAATTATTGTTCTATGCATTTGTCTTTGAAAATGAAATAACTGTAAAATTAAATAACACATTTTCCTAACTTTGATCTATTTTTTTAAGTACAAAGCAGACATTTTTTTAAATGACATACAAACTAGTTTGGGAACAACTCAAGCTAAAATAGAGATGTGTTTAATGGCCTGTCCTGGAGTGCATCCCCACCTCGGAGCATCTCAAGTTTTAGCTCACGTGTGCCATTGCATAGAGAATGTACATTTCAGCCTTTATGAGCTTCTCAGTGGATTGTAAGTGAAATCACATACAAAAAAGTTTGAGAACAATTCGAGAACAGAAAGATGGGAGCATCTTAAGTTTTAGCTCACTTGTGCCATTATAAGAAACATTTTAGAGAACATACACTGTATGACCAAAAGTATGTCCACACCCTTTCTAATAACCAAGTTGCCATCTTCATAGACAAACATTAGCAGTAGAATGGGTCATACCATAGAGCTCAGTGACACTTGTGGCACTGGGCATAGGATGCCACATTTACCACAAGTTAGTTTATGAAATGTCTGCCCTGGTCCACTGTTATTCATAATTATTGTGAAGTGGAAGTGTGTAGGAGGAACAACAGCTCAGCTATGAAGCAGAAGGCCACAACCACTCACATAGTAGGGCTGCTGAGGGCTGAAGTGTTTAAAAATCACCTTTACTCTGTAGCTGGACATAATACATAGTTTCAGACTGCCTCTGGAAGCAACACCAGCACAAACACTGCATGTCAGGATATCAATGAGTAGTTGCATCAAAGCGCAAGATCACTATACACAATTACATAGTTTGGCTGGAGTGGTGTAAAGCACACTGTCACTGAACTCTGAAATCAGGCTATCTGAAAGTATAATGGACAAACCAAACTATGCTACCTACTGGAATGTGTAGTGCCTACTGTAAAGTTTGGTGGAGGCGGGACAAAGGTCTGGGCTGTTTTTGTCCATAAGCTTGTATGGTGGTCTGGTGTCCATATACTTTAGATCATATCAGTCTAAAACCAGGTCATTATTGTCATCGATAACATTGTCAATGGCCATATACTTTTCCAGTTGAGCACAAGATAGAGTAAGGCCCACTTCTGCTGCAAGAGAAGACCTTTCCTCTTCTTCCTCACTATCTTCTAGGCCAACAATAGATCTGCTGCTATCACCTGAAAGTGGCTGCCTATCTTTGCTCTGGAGAGTGCTGGCAGTTGTGGTGCCACTGGCAGTGGTTTCATTAGGTGCCTCACCTTAGAATAGCTTACAAGCAACCTTTGTCCTGGATCCCATCAAGGCACCTGTACTTGAACCCTTTGCACAAATATTATCAACAAATTATTGTTTTGTGTTGTCCACAAACTAGATGTTTTGCATGTTTTGCTTTACTCAGGAAAAAGACATTGTGTGTAAGCACAATCAAATACCTAATTGTCACCAATATTTATCAATGAGTAATTATTTTGTGTTATCCACAAACTAGAGGTTTTGCCTAAATGTATTTTTAAAGTGAAAAACAGCCCTTAAATAAATAAATAATTATATAAAAATATCTACAGCTTCTCTAATCCAACCCACCCTAGTAAATATTTTGCCCTACACTATTGCATTGACATTTGCAGTATGGTACACAAGCATCAGTCTTAGTCTCAACACTGAACTATAACTGACTGTCTCACACTCTCATCAGTCTGTAACTGTTAATGACAAGTTAAAATGGCATCAGCACGTCTACACTATACTGTAATGGATGAAAGTATTGGAAGACTTGACCCTAACACTAACAGGTACTTTTATGAGATTGGATTTTAAAAACATGGATATAAATATGTAGTTGGTCCTCCCTTCGCTGCTATAACAGGTTCCACTCTTTTGAAGTTCAACAACACTGATGTTGAATGAGAAGACATCACAATCAACATTCCAGTTAATCCTTCAGGTATTCGATGGGCTTGAGGTCAGGTCTCTATGCAGGCCAGTCAAGTCCTTCCACACCTAACTCATGTCTTTATGGACTAACCATGTCTTTATGGACCTCAGTTTGTGCACCGGGGCACAGTCTTGCTGGAATAGAAAAGGGCCTTCCTCAAACTGCTCTCACGAAGTTAGAAGCATAGTATTGTCCAAAATGTCTTGTTATGTCCCCTTCAGCATACCAAGACATTTTGGACAATGCTAATACTCACATTGTAAAAAGCAAATGGTGCAAGCTCCTGTGCTACTACAGTGGGTTCACAAGTCGCATTACATGGCCCAGCTTAGCCCTGCATCCAGGCTGGTCTAAACTGGACCTCAGGCCAGTCCAGTTTGGAGAATTAGGGCTAGCAGTTGCCCCATTCCTCAGCTAGCCTACACCCGAGGACTGTACAAGAAGCTATAGATTTAATATTAATGCAGTTATATGGTTTAATCTGTCCACATTTGTACATCCAGTTTAGCTAAACTGACACATAATAGGAGCCGATTTTTATTGCTCACCAGTATGTATAAGTGAGTAACTAGTTCCTTTCCATGAGTTTATACCTCTGCTGATCAACAATGTGTAAAATTATATGTGTCCTGGAAACCATGGCTGATTTGGTCACCAAGCTATCCATACTTGCTGGAAACAACACATCATATATATATATATATATATATATATGTATATAAAAACCTCATAAAATTGTATTCTGCTACTCCAGTTTTAAACATTTTGCTTTGGAAAGACATTATAGCATGAAATGTTAATAGGCGTGGAAGAGTATATGAATCATAGATTGAAAGAATCAAATATTTTTTTATGTATATTTTAGTTATAAACTGAATGGTAAATTAAGTCCATTTTGGTTTATTGTATATGATTTAATTGATAAAGATCTGTCACTGCTTTGTCTAAATGTTGTCTAATCATGTTCCTAAGTCATTTTGGTTTATAGAAATTTTGTAGGAGCAAGAGATCAATTGAAAAATAGAAACATGTTCATATTAATTTGCAAATAATGAAAAGGTGAGGCTTATGTCTTATTATTATATAAAAAGAAACACATAAAAACACTAAAACTCTTGTTGATGGAGCACTTCTGCTAATCTATGTCAGACATTTTATGCAAAATGATCCCGTATGCATTTGCCCTTTTTCTAGTCCAGCTATTTTTATGCAGGAGAACACATCTCGTATAACACATGCATGTGATATACTCCGGCGCTGACTCAGTGGTAACTGCAGGCTGTGGTCTAATGAGAAGGAATATGATGGGGCTGTAAAAATCAAGACTGATTAGGAGATGACCCCCCAACATTTTTATATTAATTTAGAAAAAAACGAAAAAGCCTAAATATACCCTACCGTATAAGAAAAACTTTTATTAATAAATATTAATTCACATGTAATTCACAAAAATGCTTTTTGTTTTCTTTTTATTTGCCAACCTGCCCCCAGTTATGCATCTGCCCCACAGCTTGCTACTCTGCCCCCCCAGATATGACTTATACCCCCATATATGCCACTCTGCCCCTCAGACATGCCACTCTGCCCCCTAGATATGCCTTATACCCCCTATATGCCACTCTGCCCTAAGATATGCCTTATAGCCCCTATATGCCTTTCTCTCTGTCCCTCTGATATGCATTAAAGCCCCTTTTTGCCACTCTGCCTCCCTGATATACCACTTTGGCCCCCTATATGCCACTCTTCCTCCATTGATATGCCGTATTCCCCCCTATTTACCACTCTGCCTCCAGATATGCACTACCCCCCCCATGCCCTCCTGGCTTACCGATGCATTCCTAGACTTCTCCCCTGTGCTCCAGACTCCCTGTTGTCAAGTGGGGGCAGCACACAACCTCTGCTGTTCCCTGGGACTTCCACTGGGGCTTCTATGGTGGAGCACCTGAAGGTTATGTGACACCGGTGCTGTCAGGATTCCACCCTGCTAGCCTGGACCATGCATGATTATTTTGCCGTTTATGTCCAGTTGCTACCACTAGTGGCCACCCTCCCCCCTCTAGAGTGCTCAGGATCAGATAACCAGGTACAGCTGAGTCTGATCACCTGAGTGAAGCCCTGCCTTTATAAACCTTCCCTGCCCTTTAGTCATGGCCTTTGCATTAGAGTGTTTGGACCGCTCTGTTTTGGCCTTGCGCCTTGCGCCTTGCGCCTTGCGCCTTGCGCCTTGCGCCTTGCGCCTTGCGCCTTGCGCCTGCACTACCTGCCTGTGCCTGAACTACCTGCCTGTGCCTGAACTACCTGCCTGTGCCTGAACTACCTGCCTGTACCTGTACCTGAACTACCTGCCTGTACCTGTACCTGAACTACCTGCCTGTACCTGTACCTGAACTACCTGCCTGTACCTGTACCTGAACTACCTGCCTGTACTTGTACCTGAACTACCTGCCTTTACCTGAACTACCTGCCTTTACCTGAACTCCTAGCCGCCTGCCCTGCCAGTGCGCATCCTAGCCGCCTGCCCTGCCAGTGCGCATCCTAGCCGCCTGCCCTGCCAGTGCGCATCCTAGCCGCCTGCCCTGCCAGTGCGCATCCTAGCCGCCTGCCCTGCCAGTGCGCATCCTAGCCGCCTGCCCTGCCAGTGCGCATCCTAGCCGCCTGCCCTGCCAGTGCGCATCCTAGCCGCCTGCCCTGCCAGTGCGCATCCTAGCCGCCTGCCCTGCCAGTGCGCATCCTAGCCGCCTGGCCCTGCCAGTGCGCATTCCTAGCCGCCTGCCCTGCCAGTGCGATTCCTAGCGCACTGCCCTGCCCAGTGGGCATTCCTAGCCGCTTGCCCTGCCAGTGGCTCCAGCCGCTCCTGCCCTTGCCAGTGGGCTTTCCTTAAGTCGCCTGCCCTGCCAGATGGGTTCCTAGCGCCTGCCCTGCCAGTGGGCTTCCTAGCGCCTGCCCTGCCCAGTGGGCTTTTCCTAGCCCCTGCCTGCCCAGTGGGCTTCCTAGCCGCCTGCCCTGCCAGTGGGCTTCGCCTAGCCGACCTGCCCCTGCCAGTGGGCTTCCTAGACCGCCTGCCCTGCCAGTGGGAGCTTCCTGCCGCCTGCCCTGCCAGTGGCTCCTAGCCGCCTGCCCTGCCAGGGGCTTCCTAGCCGCCTGCTCCTGCCCAGTGGCTTCCTAGCCGCCCTGCCTGCCAGGTGGGCTTCCTAGACCGCTTGCCCTGCCAGTGGGCTTCCTAGCCGCCTGCCCTGCCAGTGGCTTCCTAGCCGCCCTGCCCTGACCAGTGGGCTTCCTGCCGCCTGCCCTGCCAGTGGGCTTCCTGCCGCCTGCCCGGCCAGTTGGCTTCCTGCCGCCTGCCCTATTTGAGGTCTGATTAGAAGATGACCTCAAATATAAGACAATGGGTATTTTTCAGAGCATTTGCTCTCAAAAAAATTCTCGTCTTATAATTGAGCAAATACAATAATTATAACCCCATGCTCCCACTGTTTGGCAGCTTCTAGCAGTTTGTGAGAATCCAGAGGAGGTGAGCTGTAGTGCTTTGGTTGCAGCTTCTCCATAAGGTAAGTACTTTATACAGTCGCGAGAAAAATAATTCTATGGTTTTACTTATGAGGACATAAAAACCATCATCGTCTTAAAGTTAGGCAAGTACAACCTCATAAACACATGCCAATTTACACTGGGTTGTTATTTATTCATGTGTGGAAAACTAAGTATACCTTATGACTTGATAGCCTGTAGAACCACCTTTAGCAGCAATAACATGAAGTAATTTATCTTAAACAGGGCCGGCCCTACAATGGAGCCGAGTGGGGCAATTGCCCCAGGCGGCACTTTTGAAGGGGCTGCACTTTGCCGCCCCAAGCGCTTTCTTTTTTTTAAGCGGAGGAGAGAGGGGCGCCGAGTGGTTTTCGCTTACCAGCTTGGCGCCCCTCTCTCCTCTGCGGTGAGTCTCCCTGTTCGGTCTCGGTGCCGGCTTGTAATGCTGAGCGCCGGAAGTGACTCGCCGCAGGACTGTTTAAAGGTAAGTACAAAGGGGGGAGGGTAGATATGCCGTCGGCGAAGTTTAAAATGATGCCGCCCCCCCCTGGCGTCGGCGGGGGGGCGGCATTTTAAACTTCGCCCCAGGCAGCATTAAGTCTTGGGCCGGCCCTAATCTTAAATTTATCAGTCTCTCACATAGTTGCAGAGTTGGGGTTTTTTGCAATTTCCATGAGAATTGCACCGTCTGGCTGTGGGGTGAATTTGAACTTGAACTTTTGAATAATCTTTCTCGCTGTAGAATGATGGACTTTTAAAATGGCCTTATAGCCCTTCCCAGGTTGACGGGCAACAACAATCGCTTCTCTATGATTATTGCTGATATCCTTGGTATTGTGTTAAAACACACCTAAATGCTCCCGGGCAACTGCTGAAACTTTGGCTTTTATAGAGATGCTTAGACTCACTTGCTGAACTACACCAAGGGTGTTTGATTAACAGCATCTGTCTGCTACTTATCATCAGTAAGGGTGTACTTGGTTTTGGGGTTAATTTTTTGTTGAATAAATCATGATACAGTATGTCAAGTGTTGTATTTACCTAATTTTTAGACATGTTAAGGAAAAAATGATTGTTATTATGCCCTCATATGTAAAAACATATATTCAAATATATATAATTATATTTATTATTATTATTAAGAATGCATATTAAAGTACTCATCTACATTGATCTTTAGTGGGCTGTAAACTGTCCCTTTAATGGTGATTTATCCTCAAACTAAAGTTTCCTTTAACACATGACCTAAATCTAGGCAAAGTCTAACTATGATAAACAATTATAATATTAATAGATCATGCTTTACTTTGTGCTTTGAAGTGTTTTATTCAAACACTAGTCTTTACCCCTAAATTACCAGGTACTTATTAGGTAATTGTATAAACAGGAATAACAGAGTAATTTGGTAAATAGGACCGCAAGAAAGGAGTCATGACAACAATGTTATGAAGTTCAAACTCATTGACTAGAATGAAAATTGAAATAAATTATCCAGCTTGATCAGGCATTCAGGACTATAACTTCAATTTGTAAGAGCAGCACAGAATATTAAACAGTTAATCAACGTGCATGGAAAACAAATACTGTATCACGGTAAATTACAAATGAAAGTATGAATTTCTATAACAAATCCTTCTGCCATTAGGACACAGAGCAGGAACTTGATGCCATTACTTATACATGTATAGGCATAAATTATCTGGCTGAATACAGTGGTCTGTGTGATGCACGGGTCATTGCTGTACCCAGTGGAATAATGTTCACACTCTTTACAATGCTAAGTGTCCAAAGTTATGGACAGAAATTGACACGGGCAATAATTATATGCTGCATTCTGCGTAAATAACAAAAACAGTCAATCTTAAATTGACTATAACACTACCTATGTACACGTTGTATATCCTAACATATTTCACCTCAACACAAAGCATCAAATCTCCATTTATGGAAATTCCGCTAACATCTGAAACAGCCTAGGGGTTGAAATGTAACACTCTATTTCACCCATCTGACACAGGCATATTTGAATTTCTGTTCTTTTGGCTGCACTCATGCTGCACCATAATCCCTCTAGACTGACAGCTACAGCACAAGGTTTGACACTTATTATGAAAAGTAATATTAACTACAGTCATATGAAGCAAACTTGGCTCTCGCCGAGCCTGAGGACAAACAGTTAACAATAAACTCTTGACTGTATTGCATATAAGAAAGCACAGCAATTTATAAACGTGTATAAATAGGTGTTATAGAAAGAGCAATTCTGATGGAAGATGGTGCTGCCAACATGGAAAATAATTAGCTATTTCAGCACTTTTTCCCAAACCATATAAGGGCCTCGAACACAAAATCTTGATAGCTGGCAATTATGATACCAAAGATAAAATGTCCATCCACAATACAGAGGTATGTCAACACATGAAATTTTAAAATGGTGCTATTATGATGTAGTTCACATGTATGTGTACATTTATATAGTGCATTAGTCTTAAGCACCAGCTGGACCCCTACCTGATATTAAATAACTTCCATTAGAGTGACTCAATTGTTTATGTAAATACATTCTATAAAAAGAATGGGGATACTTGTGCTTTGTCCTCACCTCTCGCTCCCTGCTGATTTTACCGTATTTAAAAAAGTGAGTTATAGAGGAAAGATCACATTTTCTGTACAATATGCGAACAGTGACCTTTATTTAAAAAGCCCTTAGAAAAGATCTATCCACTTGTGTAATGGTTTTATTATAGATCTAGGAAATAACTTACCTAAGCACAGATATGCTATCTCCACTGATGAAAGCTCCATCTGTATAGAAATATAACTTCAATTTGCTGCCTTTTTACAAAAAATACATATAACAGGCTCCAGGGGTAAAATTAAAGAATATTTTTGACGTTTATTATTCAATTTCATATATGTAGGTACCATTCAAAATAGATACTCCGTTTCTATATACTTGATGATTAAAGTAGATGTCACATTTCACAAACCTCTTGTTTTAGAGGTTTAAAACAATTTAAATTTAATTTATCAGGAGATAATAATAATCATCTGTTCCTTAGCAGAGCTTAAAATTATTTAAATACAACTTCAGATGAACAACAACACATGCCATATTACACTGTGTCAAGATTTATTCAACAAAAATAAAGACAAAATGGAGAAGCCATTTGTGAAAAAGTAAGTATACCCTTTAAAAGGGTATTAAAAGGGCTGGGGTCGCTCGCTACAGGAGCTGGGGGTACATTATATATGCTGAGGGGAACAAAGGGGATGTCTATATATTGGTTCTACTTCCAGACAAGAATGGTTCTGTTAAAGTAACACTAAAGGCAAACTTGTTGTATAGAATAAATTTTAGCAAGGTTGGACCCGCATTCAACAAATCAGTAACTCAGATAAGCACCTCCCATAGCTGAAAGATGTTTTTTTTTCATGCAATTGCCAGGGAATAAAGCACTTATTTCAGTAGCATACCTAGCGGGGGGCGGGGGGGGAATGGTACACCCCGGGTGCCGCTCATCTAGAGAGGGAGCCGCTAGAGGAGCAGGCTCGGTTGGGGAGATCTAGGATCTCCCTCTAACCGGCTTAAAGTCAATCAAGGGAGTGGGAGGTCTGTTAATGCAGACCTCCGATTCTGCTCCTTTGCATTGCACGAGGCAACTGATGCTGTGCGTCGGGATTTGATGTCATATCTAGGCGCACAACACTGAAGCCACGCCCACCGCCTACCGCACTCACTGCACTGGAAAGACAGGACACAGAAGAAGAAGAGGACAAATGAAGAGGAGGAGGAAAAGTGACAGAGAAAAGGTAGGAAAACATTCAGTAAGAGTGGATTAGTAAGTGTGTGAGAGTGATAGGTGCTAAATGTTTGTGAATGAATGTTTCTGAATGAGTGTGTGATAGCATGGATGTGTAAGTGTAGTGGGAACACATGGCATAGGGAGGCTAAAATCACATCCCTATCATGCCCAGGTTCCAGTCTGCCTGGGCATGATAGGAGTGCGATTGCTGTTAGCAATTATATATATATATATATTGTTGATTTTTTTTGTCCAATTTTGGTGTGTTAACCACAATTTTATTAAAAGTGAGTAACACAGAAAAAATTTAAATAGTAGTATTATATATATAATATATATATATATATATATATATATATATACCATTACATAAATTATGGTGGGTAAAGTTGGTGGAAAACCCGTCCACTAAAATTAAGGGGATAGTAGAAGCATTATTAAACACTCATCTACAGACACAAGACAAGCCGGAAGGCTTGTTTTTCCCTCAGAAATCTCATGGTGCTGACACAACCACAAGGGATTCTGGGTAGGTGCATGCAAATAAGGTCAACAATTATTTTGCCTCTATATCCACTTTATACATGGATCCCTTGAGATTAATTGCCCGCTGTACAGGACAGCAATCACACTCCTATCATACCCAGGCAACCAGTAAATGCTAAAACCTGGGCATGATAGGAGTGTGATTGCTGTTTGGAATGGAGGTCCCTGTTTTAAGGCTGGAGGCAGGGGTGTATCTAGACCCTGGTATGAAAATTGCCCCGGGGGTCGCTGACTTCAACCAAGGAACATGTCAAGTTTGCCCCAAACAGCTTATCAGTGCCATCTTTGTCCCAAAACAGCGTGTCTCTGCCATTTTTGGCCCAAACAGCTTATCTGTACCATCTCTCCCACAAACAGCTTCTGTGAGGCATTTTTGCCCCCACATAAATGTTATGTACTCCAGACAGCTTGTCAGTAGCATCTTTGACCTCATATTTTCAGTGTCTCCAAACAGCTTCCCTTTGATATCTTTGTCCCCAGCTTGTCGGTGCCCCCAGCTTGTCTGTGCCACCTTTGTCCCCAAAGCTCGTCAGTGCTTGTCTGTGCCAACAAACAGCCTGCATTTGCCATCTTTGCTCCTAAACAGCCTGACTGGATGGTGCACTGATTGAGTAAATTGTCATGGTAGATGCAGAGGGTAATATTGCAGGGGCATTTCAAAACTGAGACCAAAATAGCAGAGCTGGGAAAATTCTCCAATTCAGCTGTTATTTCAACTCGGCTATTTTTTTTTGTTCTCTTGCACATCCTAAATCGTCATTTCATTACATTCGATTTTCATTGTTTGTTTAATCTATTTTTTCGGCATGTTGTTATAATTCAGAAACGGAAGCTGGATTAATATGTAGTAAAATCTGACGAGTATACGACACAGTTTGTAAAAAAAATAAACAAGAAGAAACACAGAAAACCTAATTATACAAAACCCATATAGGTTATCTGCGCGAACCTCAACCTCAAGTCCTTGTTTCGTTTAAAGGTTTTTAGTGATGTTACAAATCCATAGAACGTTTCAGGAGAGGTTCTCTGATTTTCCAAAAAAACACTCAATTTTATCCCCTGGTGAGATCTTCCACCTGTCCCATGTCACAGAGAGACATTTCAGGCTTAGCCCTTATATAACTCATAGATCAACTACATTTTAACATACATCTGTACATCTGGTCACTGAGGCTGAACCTGAATGAATTTATGGCAGAGCTCTGGTGTGTACAAGGTGTGGGTCAGTCTGTGTGGCTTAAGAGAACAAGCTGTTGGCTGTAAAACACCTCTGGCTAGGTTAACCTTTCCAATGCCAAACCCCTGCATTAGACCAACACAGCCTCTGCATGACAGGGTCCTTATGAGACACACACCCAGGCACAGAAAGGACTCCTCATACACTCTCCAGAGAGGAAATACCCATTAAAGATAACACTTGGGCAAGGGGGCAGTTGGAGCTTATTCTCTTCAGTCTTACTTGAATTTTCCAGTGATGCCTTCCTCTAATCACAGCCAGGAAACCGAAAGACAATTAGTGGGGAAATTAGATATGCGCCCCTAAATTCTTAGAGTTTAAATGGTTTAATAACAGCTGTTATAAAATCTTTTGCTAAAAATGGTTTGATAATTGCAAGGAGGCAACATCCAAATTGTAACTGTTTATATTTTGTGGCTAACATTTATACATGTATTTATAATTTTCTCGTTGTAAAATCATTTATGAGAAAAGCAAAATGTATCTTCCAGTAATTGCTTGTCTTTCCAACAGCCTTACACCAGACAGCACATCAAGGGCATTCGTGCATGCTTACATGGGTGCACATGCATTGGAAGTGTTCATACGATCCCAAAGCATTTTCGCATAGTGGCTTGACACATGATTGGACCCTATGGTGTGCTATCCTTATCATATGGAAAGGGAGTTGGCTAAGCTGCCCCATTGAATTTTACATACAAAACTTTGCTGTAACTGATTTAAATGTTGATTCAAATCAGGGCTTATTTTAGAAGTTGTTTTTGTATAAGAGTTGTTCTAGGATTTGAAGAACCAAAATATCAAGCAAATGTTCTACCTTTAAAACCAATGCTGAATAATTAACCTTACAATCTCAGTGTTTTCTCCAGCCAGCTTGATCCTTAATGAATAAATCTCATATTTTTATATTTTGCTGTGTGGTGTGAACAAAAATCTTCTAGATGTGAAGCTGAACTTTTGGAGAAGAACAGTCATAAGAGTTTATGCATGAAAAGTGATTCTGGTTTCAAATGTCAGCCTTTCACTATACCAACCAAATGAAAATATTAAGTAAATATATTTTCAACATCCATGAGTAATGATAAAAAATTATGGACTGTGGGTCCTATCTTTTTATTTTAATTGCATAAAGGAGCTTAATCATTGCTGCGGAGCCATGAACAAAGAAACTTTAGCTACGCACAGCCAACACTTCGCACTAAAATACCAATTCACCACACCTCCTATTCAGACCCAAAGGGCAAGAAAAAATATTTCTTGTGGTATAAACAAAATAATAAGATAAGGATGATTTCAGCATTCTTTGACTAGGCAAATTAAAAAAAATAACAAACAAAAACTATAACAAAATTATATTCATTATACTTTATTTTGCATATCATGGATTGTGGCACAGCTATGAGAGCTTGATCTACATCACTTTCCATGGTTTGCTGGACCTCTTCTCCTGAGAATTAGAGTTCTTGTGTGTTTTCTCCGGTGCACATGAGTATGCATGTCATTTATGTATGTATTTCCTGGCTCTTTGCCTGCTGTCACACTCTAATGAAGCATACTGTTCCTCTTCTTACTCTGGGTGTCCTAATTCCTGACCATTGTGTATAGACTATGCTATTCCTAGACTACAAGCTTTGCTTTATCCCATGAACCACACTTTGGCTTTGATTACCATTAACCTGACCACTGCTTGTATAGTATAGTAGTATAGTATAGTATAGTAGGTAGAAAAAAGACTTCAGTACATCAAGTTCAACCTTTTACACATACCTACCTCTAAAGTTGATCGAAAATAAGGCAATTACCAATTGTGCCACAACAGGGAAAAAAGTCCTTCCTAATTCCAAAATATTGTGTTTTTCCTAAAATATTTAATAGTTGTCTTGTACGTCTGCTTGCCTGACGATCTACTGTTGCTGACTTTGCTTTGCTCTCTACCTTGTCTGCAAAGAGGTCCAGTCCATGACAGTACGGTTACAGACGAAAACTCATGTAATGATTGGTAATCGGTTTTTCGCTTGGTAACCAAGTATCCCTTAATTGAGACCCTGACACTGATAAGCAAAAATTATGCCCCAACCTCTTTTGCCATTGGTAATTATTTTACAGTCCGGGACCTGAAGGTAGAGAAAACTAGTGGTGTTATGTAGTTAAAAGTCATATAAAGCTATATTTATGGGATTCACTACTTCGCCCACAGAACAATAGATTTCCTACAAAGAGTCTTGAAAATTTTCTTAGGTCTCATGTGGTCTCAAACTCCGCTTGGAATATAGGATCGCCGAAGCAGGCCAATCATTAATTTGTATTGCGGATTATATTAACTCTATACTAAAGTGCTCATAAATAATAATAATACCTCATAAATAGTTGCCTTGTCCCTTGGATCCAGCACCCACTTTAAATGATATTCCGCCTATGCTACTGTAACACTACAGAATATTGTTGCCTAGTTTTTATCTGTACCATCATAAGACCTCAGACTGTTCAGCCACCATTGATCATGGATTCGCAAGTATTCCCTACGATATTTTTTTGTATCAAGCCTATAGTTTAAATAATTAAAAATATATCTAATTTGGAAAACATTGACGATATGTCACAGGTATATGTATGTTAAAAAAAGCTCTTAAAAATGTGTTTTTACACCACAAACAACATAACAATGAAATAGCCCTGATTTATTTAAAAATAAATTATAAAACACAAATGAATTATACACAATTATTTCGATAGATAGATAGATAGATAGATAGATAGATAGATGATAGTATAAGCATCTTCATCATCAGTAATGCACGCTCACAGATACAGTACTGAGCATTTCCAGCAGGTGGCGTGCTAAACCCCTCCATTCTTATTAGAAATCAGCACTCAGACGGAAGGAAAGCAATCTCGCCTGGTTCTGCACCTCTGCTGAGCAGGAAGGAGCCCCAGCAGCCACATCCCCATACTAACCTGTGCACACAGCTGGAGGTGGGACAGCCTCGGCTGGGGGAGGAGTCTGCACCTTGCAACAGTAAAGACATTTCCTACAGACAAGAAGATTTGGGTCTCCTGTCCAGTTCCATTTAACCTCTTATCTGCTAAATCGGCACAGCCCTCACCTCTGAGATCAGCTGGTGTCATCACATAGTGTCCCCCCCCTCCCCTCCACATTACCAATCGCTGCTGTTTCCAACCTTTGGACCCACGGAGGCGACTTTATGTGTAAACGGTGGGTGCATCTACATCCATTCCCTTCTTAACGGGTATGAGTGTTTAAGGGTTGTGTGTGTGGTGGGTGGCAAGGTGGTGTAAAGGGGGCTGGTGGTGAGTATATGGGCTAGGAGGCAGGTAGGTGGGGCAATGCTCATACAGATCAGTAGCCTTCAATCTACATGGTGTACCTTGTCATGCTTTAATCCCACTGTGTGGGGAGGAGGACTAAGCAGGGATAGGTTGGCAATAACATGATGTGGGTGGCATGTTTTTTTTTTTGCAGAGAGCACCCACGATTCGGTGTGCTGTCAATGCTGACATTAATCAGAGTCACTGCATGCACCCCTCACACTATACATGTAAACACTACAAGTACAAAGAATACCTCAGGGATTCTGCGATCGCTCAGTGATATTCACAAAACCCTTAATACATCGCGAGTGCCCGATATGATAGGAAGGAAAGCAGACGTAATGACCGCGCTCATGGTTTATGCTGTGACATTGAAAGGGTTAATGAGAGGTTTTGGGTGATCGGGATCCTGTCCACGCAAATACAACATCTGCAGTGAGCAGCACGCGTGGCATTTGCAAAACCTACAGGGGGGGGGGGCCAAAACAACTTAATACATCTGGAGCCTGCTTGGTTACTGAAGCTTCCGGTTTGAAATCATGGCGTGGCTATATGCTGTTTTAAAAAAAAAAATACTTCTTCATTTCCACGCCCACGGTACAGGAAGCAAGGCTGTCAGTCAGTGTAGGAGACCGCAGGCTATCCGTGTTTTTCTGTTGTTTTTCACACCTGTGATCTCCAGCCAGAAGCAGTCAAAGAGTTAAACCCCCCCCCCCATAAACATACAGCTTGTATTTGTCAACAAAGCCATTTATTTATTCATTTATTTCTTTTGCAAGCTTTATTATAAAACATAAGTATTATTGAATTTGTCATATGATCTGGAGGGAAACCACAAGGTCTCAAGACATGGAAGATATGCCATTGTGACATGAAGGCTTGGCATTTACCCCAGAATGACATCTCACTATGCTGTGCTAGAGTGCATATAGAAAGTATGTATAGAGTGCTGGCCTGGGTGTTGGATGCATTGCTTGGTTTTGATTGTTACTGTAGCCCCGCTGTATGTTTTATATTTAAGAACACACTTTTTCGGCTGCCTAATGTTTGTGCCACAGAGGACAATATGGTTTGTTGCTGAAGTACCCTTGACGGTGCCTTTGCTCCCGCTATGTCGTGTTTGATATCCCTGTTTGCAGATGACTCAATTGAATGGGTCTTTAAGTTACGGTTTCAAGGACACCTTATATATTAATCTATTCATTTTTGTTAATATATTCCATGCGTTGCCACATAGAATCTGTATGACTGGCCATTAAAAGGTTAATATTTAAAGAGACTCATGGTCAGGTCATTTAGAAAGTTCCCAAGTATGAGGATTATGTTAAAAAAATATTCTGTACTGATATTGCTGTTAAGAGGAAGGTTTATTAAAAATTTATTTTTTATTAGTGTAAATGGCTTTTAGTAAACTAAAATAAAAATTTAATTATGTATTTATTCTCAAGATTTCACAAATTCCTGCGATCTAAGCAGAATTTCCAGGAGAGTCGGACGAGTATCCTCATTGTTATCCTGCTTATATTCAGACAATGGAATTTTAAGTGAAAATGATACCACAGTTCATATGCCCTCACGTCTGACAGCTTACCTAGAAGTGTAGTAATACCTGTACCATACCTCCCGACGCTCTTTCAAGTGGTGGAGGGACTATTGTTTAAACCATTAATCAAAGGTTTTCCTGTTACTTGTTGGTATCTATTTATTTAGTTATGACAGTTAGAAGAAGACTCATTTATTTGTATGCAGTTAAACGAATAAACACATTTTAGGGGGCTGTATGTGACTGTATTATGACTTTTAGGCACGTGGAACACTTAAATACCGTACTCTTACCAAATATTGTGTGCTTATAGAAAAGTGGTACAGAAAAATGTGGGTGTTCAGGAGGGAGACATATTACTAGTCGTACAGATTTAATTTGTGGATAATAGGATTTGATTATACCATGCTTGCATAAGTGTGTAAGGGTCCTGGGAGAGAGGCTAACATTAGCCTTTTTTTCATTTAAAAAAATCTCCGCTGCTGTGGACTACTCTTCCAATGATGCTCAGTCAGCATTATGGTGGACACCTGGCTGGCTGAGAATCATGGGAATTTTAGTTTAGTTTTTAGCTAGCATCTGCAGCTTTACTTTTGCTGCACTTCCCATGACGCTCAGCCAGCATCATGAAAGTAGTATGTCTGGCCGAACCTCATGGGAATTCAGTTCAATGTGTTAGTTATTTTTAATATGAATGACTGTGCTGACAAAAACGAAGCATGTTTTAAGTTGCGATGCAAGCACAACATTGTAAGGTGCAATTGCTTGTATTGGTGAGTTCCGCAAGATTTTTTAAAAGAGGTGTCCGTCTTTCACATTTTGAAATGTTGGGAGGTATGCATTCTGCATTTCTGATTTACCTTCAGCATTTCCATCTCCAGTGACCTTGACAAGGTTCTCCAAGGCTCAGTTCTAGGACTCCTTCTGTCCTCTCTTTACACTAGCTCCCTTGGTAAACTAATCTCATCCTTTGCCTTTCAATACCACCTGTATGCTGATGACACCCAGATCTATCTATCCTCTCCTGATCTCTCTTTTTGTCTTAGATTGTGTAACTAACTGCCTCACATCTGTCTCTACCTGGATATCTGCAAGTTTCCTGAAACTCAAATCTCCTTGACTTTTGTAACCTTCTCTTAGCTGGTCGTCCTCTTAACTGTCTCGCTCCTCTACAATCCACCATGAACACTGCTGCAAGACTTATCTTTCGCTCCCATTGCTTCACTATCTCCTCTCTCAGTCTCTTCATCGGCTGCCTGTATGCTTCAGAATTAATTTCAAAATCCCAACACAAACTTTCAAAGCTCTTCATAGCGCTTCCCCTACTTACATCTCATCGCTCATCTCTAAATACGCTCCTAACCGGTCTTTCTGCTCATCCAATGATCTCCTTCTGTCCTCTCCTCTGATTTCTAGCTCTCATGCACGCTTGCAAGATTTCTTAAGGGCTGCGCCTATCCTCTGGAATGCTCTCCCCCGGCCTTTCCGTCTTCCCCCACTTCTTTAAGGACGCCTACAATATTGCACATTAACACTCTCCCATATTCCTTTAACTCACCTTTCCTAGTCCCTCTCCAGCAATACTTTTACTAGTGTGGCTGGTCTATCATTTACAATGGCACTTTTACCTTTTACCTATTGTATTATACACCCTAACTCCCTCTAGATTGTGAGCTCCTTTGAGCAGGGCCCTCCTCATCTGTTGTTCTGTAAGTCAAATTATTATGTTATATAGTACTTGATATGTCCTGTCTACCCAATGGACAGCGCTATGGAATATGATGGCTCTTTTCCACCAGACCGCAACTTTTTAAGCTCTTTGCGTGAGAAACACATAACGTGTGAGCTGGTTTTGTCCTGTATTTGTGTCTTTTGAAAAATGATTGATCGTACAGGAAAGGTCTACCGCGAGTTGTTCTGGAAATCGTGCAGTATATCTCACAATATTTTCTATTCTAGTCTGAGTGTTGTTTTTACATTATTCTGTGTATGAGCACAAATACCCTTTTCTTCTGAAGATGTGTGTATCCCCCCAACGCTTCATTTGGTGAAATACAGGGAGTTAATAGGTTGTAGACTGTTATACTTCATGGTTAGTCAGGTGAAGCAAGAACCATACAATTATGTATGACAAGGATTCTAGCATACAATTCCAAAGGCAACCAATGAAACGTTGCAGTTAACTGGACCACTACATTAAATGCAATTTTTCATACTTTGTACCAAAATCACTTTTAACCCCCTAAAGTATTTTATTTGTGTAGGAATATGAGGTTGCGATGCACTCATACAAGCGGCACACTTAAAGAGGGGTACGAGTGTAGGAAAGAGGTACATAAGATCAACCATCATTCAGGAGGATGAACTCATGTTAGGTATGCATGTGTGTTATGAATGTATGCTTACAGTATTCACTGTTCACTTAAAGGCTAATATGGAATTAGATGACAATGTGTTTTTAACATAGTCGAAAAGTAACATGCAGCTTAATACCTTTCTTTACATAATTTGACTGAATGTGAATAATTGCAATTGCTTCTCATTTCCTTGTAAGTAAACAGAAATAATTGGTTGTTCTTAATAGTGAAAAGTATGGGTCTCTGGGGAATGTGGATTTAATGGAATTAAAAAGTTTGATCTAAGTCACTGTGTTTAAGAGTAACTGACTAAAAATATTTCATTATTAAAACACAGATAATAATATTGATTTGATAGGTGACATTAGACATAGGAAATATCTAATTTACTGAAAAAAGTCCCGGATCACCATAGGGACAACAAATTGCTTCATGGACCCTAGGGGTTAAAACTGCCAGAATTACCTTGCGTTCTGTATACAGGGCAAATGCTCCAGGGCCTGGCATTGTGTAGGATCTCTCCCCTAAATATATGACAGACAAATGCTCGGGGAGTCAGGTAAGTTGACTTCACATGGTCACACTAGTACAGCTGGAGCTTTCACTAGGTGCAAGAGGGTGTGGAGTTAATTGTGTAATCAGTCTTTAATAAGCTACATTAAAGCACATTGTTCTCTTTTGCTTCTTCTAATTGTCCCAATTAATAGTAGAGAAAATGGGGTATTTATGATAAAAGTATTTGCTCTATATACATACCATCATTGGATATACCATAGATAACATCAGAATGGACTGCAGTAGAATACCAAGGAGACTAGTTTATATTCCATATTCAAAAAATATAAATGCTCACAATAGACTTCTGCAGATGGACCAAAAACGATTTGGACACGTTTTTAGTTTCTGCATGGACTTACTTCTGTGGTAAGATGTTCTCTCCGTCAGTCTCCTTCTTCGGCGGTGGGAGACAACGTTTATCAGCAGCAGAAGCCTCCTGTGCTGTATCCGGGATATGTGTTTGTCGAGAGAATATGAATTACGTTATGTTATTTTGCTAGTGTAGTAGGCATTGGATTTTGGTTACGACTTTGATTTGTGGCTTCATTATTCTGTTTTTTTCTCTAATTAGGTATAGCTTTACACTAGGCCGGTTGTGAAATGGTGGATTTCAGAAGCAAAGCATAGTTGCTGTGCGTCCGTAAATTGATATTCTCACAGCTACTGACTTCAGTGATCTGAATTACTGAATCAGTGTAATCTAAATGATTAATGCAGACTATATATATATCTCTATATATATATACTAAAAACTTAGAGACACTCCAGACATTGTATGTACTTTTCTTTTTCTTTTGTCAATGAATAGGGGGTACTGTACAATCACTCATGCATTTGCCTTTTCCCCCCACCCCCAGTTACTTTGTGTTCAGGAGATGTGTTCAGCCAAACACATCTACCTGCATATGATGTACTTACTGCCAATCAGCTCCAATGCTGGCTTGGTGAATGTTGGGTTTTCGGGGTCTATTCAAACTCCCATGCATGGCATTGAAGTTTTACAGTAGCGTTTAGTTTGTGGTCAGGGAGTAGAGTCTGATTGCTACCTGTTGTGCTTGCTGAATTCTGTAAGAATCATTTTTATTAAGATATTTACCACCCATGTTTAATAAAATATATCTTTTGTAACATTGGAGAATCCAAATGACTGAAAGCCTTTGCAGGAATTACTAACGACCTACTCACTGGTTAATCCAAGGGCCACTACTATATGCTAATCCTACTGGACCTTTCTGCTGCTTGCAACACTGTGGACCACCCTCTTCTCCTTCAAACTCTTCATGATGTTGGCCTCCGTGACCCTGCTCTCTCCTGGTTCACATTCTGCAATTCTGACCATACTTTAAGCATCTCCGTCTCCAGAACACTTCCCCACCCCCTCTCAGTCAGGGTTCTCCAAGGCTCAGTTCTAGGACCCCTTCTGTCCTCGCTTTACACTAGCTCACTTGGCAAACTAATCTCATCCTTTGTCATTCAATACCACCTGTGCCTGATGACATCCAGATCTACTTATCCTCTCCTCAGCTCTCCTCCTTTGTCTTTGAGGAGTCTCCTCTTGTAAGTAATTGTCTACACTTGTGAATTTAAGTGAATATTTTTATATTCTATTTTTTTAGTGGCATCTACTCCATAAACATTTTTTCCCTAATTTCCACCCATTCCTGTCATGCTTAAGAATATAATTGAATAATGACATCTGTTGCTTTAGCCTTTTTGGCAGTTTATCTAGCAATAATACTTTTCAATTTCCTTTGTATCTATGGTATAGATCTGGGAAATTCAAATCAGCAATAATATACATAATTAAACATAAAATCTATGCTACTGAAAATAGCAATATTGCAATATTGCAATATTTTGGTATTTGCTCAAAATATGTGTGTAATGTAGGAGCTTGAATAGTAGATAGCAGTATTTTACCCAAACTGATTCCCAAACTGCTTCTTGGAGTACCTAGTTGGGTACATCCAATTGGAAAGTGATTCTTCTTATTCACCATTACATAAGTTATGGTGGGTAAAGGTGATGGAAAACCCTTCCACTAAAATTAGGGGTTAGTAGAAGCATTATTAAACACTCATCTACAGACACAAGACAAGTCAAAAGGCTTGTTTTTCCCTCAGAAATCTCATGGTGCTGCCACAAAGGATTCTGGGTAAGCCTATGCAAATAAGGTTAGCAATTACCTTTGCCTCTATATCCACTTTAAACATGGATCCCTTGAAAGTAATTACCTGCCGTACAAGACAACCTTTAGAAAACACTTGTGTAAGAGGTGCAATAGCCAGATCACCACTCATGGACAGCTGTTTCTTCCTTAATGGGACTCGTCAGGACAAGTGATCATATGGCTATAATTACTTCATTCAATATTTAAAAAAAAAAAGTTCCAAAAAAGGACCAAATTGTATTACTGGCTTAATACTTGAGGCTTGGGGTAGCCAAGAAATACCATTACATAAGTTATGGTGGGTAAAGGTGATGGAAAACTCTTCCACTTAAATTTAAGGGTTAGTAGAAGCATTATTAAACACTCATCTACAGACACCAGGCAAGTGCAAGGGTTTTCCATCACCTTTACCCACCATAACTTATGTTAAGGGAGATTAGCATCATAGATTCTCCAGCAACTGTGCGATGCCATCGTGTCCATGTGGACCAAAATCTCTGAGGAATGTTTCCAGCACCTTGTAGAAAGTATGCCACGAAGAATGAAGGCAGTTCTAAAAGCAAAAGGGGGTCCAACCCGATACTAGCAAGGTATACCTAATAAAGTGGCCAGTAAATTTAGGTACCATATTGGTTGCTGTAAAAGTTCATTTAAACTAGGTAACAAAAGAGAGCATCTATGCACCAAGTAATTATCTTCAGTCATGATTCCTTTCCTGTGATTAACTACACTGAAGACAACCACTTAGATGTAAATAGACGAGTAGAGACAACTAACATTAGTTTTCTTCCGAAAAACACAAATACAATTTGGTCCTTTTTTGGAACTTTTTTTATTTAAATATTGAATGAAGTAATTATTGCCATATGATCACTTGTCCTATTTTTCATATATAATTCCCTTGTATTTTCTCTTAGAGTGATCAGTACTCAGGACAAGCCTATAGCCCCATACCATTATGCACCCCCATGTCTCCTTAAATTTGCTTTAGAAAACAACAGGATCATGGATGTTAAATCATCTACCTGTAAATGTATTTTGTTTCCGAACTTTAGAGCTTCAAGGTGTTTATCAGACAGAGGTAGGTTTCTGATCGCCCTAAATAACCAGCTACATTGTTCCTCTGAAGAGCATCTAAGAGACGAAGCTTTTATTAGAGCATGAGCAAATTATGGCTGACAAGCCATTTGTGGCACAAAGTGGTTTGCCAGTCTCCCCTACTGGGAAAAAAACATTAATGCTGTGTCCATAGTAACAGTCAATATGAATTGATCTTTCCAGGCTGCCATGGAAACAGCCTGCTTTATCCTGAAGCCTGAGGGTATGTCCGTCATACACATTTGTCACTCATTGTGTCACCACTAGATTTACCACGTATAGCCTGCTTTTGAAGGAGGCCAGTGTTTTACCAGCCACGTGTCTCTCTTGATTTCAAAAGAACAGATTGGGAACATAAACTTTTCTAACTATTTGTTTCCTGGTGACGATTTATGATGTTTTAGCCAATCTGTTTATTCGGCAAATAATTCAATCATTCTGTTAATTCGATTCTGCCATGCATTGAATAGAAGAGCACAATAGACCCTATATTATATATTAAATAATAAAAAAATAAGATGTACTATCTGAATAAAGCAAGCTAAAGTATCCCATATAGATTTTCATGGATGGTCATACGAGATAAAGGGATTTGTGGGTCTGGAGCTGAAAGGTGGACAAGTGCACAAAACAATTATGAATTGAATGGCTCACACATTGAATTATGCATTATAAAGGGCCAATTCAGCCCTTCACGCTGGATAAACTATACTTAATGGAAGACTAGGCAGTCCTGTACAATAAATATATATTTAATTCTGTGAAAAAGTACTTTCACCTTTCCTGATAAGTTTTTACTTATTTGCCGCATTCAAATATTTCAGATTTTACAACTAATTATAAGACATAGAACATGTGAGTTAACACAAAATGCAGCTTTTAAATGATGATTTCCTTTATTGAAGGTAAAGAGTTAATGAAACCTATATCACATATTTGAAAAATGTAATTGCCCCCCTAAATCTAATAACTGGTTGTGTACCCTTGGAGGCAACAACTGCAATCAAACGTTTGTGATAACTGGCAATTTAAATTGCTGTGGAGGAATGTTGGCCCGCTCTTTCTTGGCAGGATTGTTTTAATGCAGCCACATTGGAGGGTTTTCAAGCATAAACTACCTTTCTAAGATCATGTTACAGCATCTCAATCTATTTTAAGTTGGGACTTTGACTTAGGCATTACTAAACCTTCATTTTGTTTCTTTTGAACCATTCAGAGATTGACTTCCTTGTGTGCTTTGGTTCATTATATTTAGCGTATTTCCTTCTATACATAAAGTCATCATTTAGTGTTTACTCTGGTTATCTTTGTCTAGTGTTAAAATCAGTTCGATGACAAATATGCAAAATATGCACAATTACACACCCATGCTCACACACAGCCAAAAGTACACATGCATGCTCTCACATGCACACAAGTACACATGCAGGCTCACACACACTCAAGTACACTTGCATGCTCACACACACACACACACAAGCAAATGAGCACTGGCAAAGAAAAAAATGTTTTAAAAAGAGAAACAAGGCTATTCTTATAAACAACTTTAAATTAAATTGATTGAACAAAATGTCCACTGGAGCCTGCAGCTGGGAAGATAACCTGAACTCAGGGAACAAGTTTGTGGACTTGTGCCTTTTGTGCATTCTTTTGAGTCTATAATTACCTGTACTGAGTAATGTAACCTAAATTTGAGAACAGAAAAAATCATAATATCCTTAATTTCAAATCCCTTCACTTGAGGGCTGATATTAGGAAAGAAACTGGAACGCATATTAATCACCTTATTGTGTTTGGTCATAGAAATTACGTACAAATGTATACATGTAAAACATTCTTGGTCTCTGTCCATAATAGTATTGAAAATCACATGCAGTTATGTTATAAATCATGTAATTTGTCCTAAAAAGGTGGATATAAGATTAAATCCTGACAAAACACTGATGTCTCCTATGCATTGCACTCATAACTGTGTTTTAGCAGTTCACAAGTTAATTTAGCAGTTGTTATGGTAGTTACTGGTGTGGAAAGAACTGGATCTCTGCCAAAATGTCATCAGTTAGGGATTAGCATTTAACAATCTAAAATAACTTGGAAATGACATTGACAATTATGTCATCAAGCAAGTCATTTCTGGAACTAAACAAATGACTTCTTGCTGGAGCAACCACCACTATTACTGCATTACAAAACATGGTGCAAAAGAATAGAATTGTAGTTATAATGCATATAAGTAAAAGACAAATCCATGCTTATATGATTTTTATGCAACTACAGCATCAAGATAACTGTGATCACATCTTTGGTTTTTTGGCTTACATTAAGTGAGCACCTATAAGAGAGGGAAAGCTTGGTCCTCTGGCCTTAAGCCCGGTAGGTCTTGGAGCCAGAGGTCCTCTTGGACCCTCCTGGTTGGGTCTACCAGGGAGCTCAGCACATGGATGTTTGTTGTGCAGGGACACAATTACACTTTCACTGCTGGGCTGGAAGAACACTTAGAAGTACCTTGGACCCTCCTATGTTTCTTTTATTTTTATCCATCAGTTAAAAATGTTCTAGCCTATGGCTGGTGGGTCAAGAGAATTTTTTATATCATAAAATTATGGTCCAGTATGCATGGTTTGGGTTGGATTTGTATAATTTATTTGTACATTTTTTTATGGATTAACATTTTCGGGGGGGAGGTTGTGCTGTTTAGCCACCACCCCTCCTTCATGGGACTTCAGTGGGCTCCCTTTGGGGCTGCTGTAGAAGATGCAGCCTTCTTTAGACTTCAGCCAAGGTGGGAATGAAGGGGCCGTGTATCCCCACATGGGGAATGCAGCCCCAGAAGAGGAATAATAGGGATCTGGCCTCTACTATGACTCTACCACTTTTAGAGCACATTTTCACTCGGTACCGTGGACTTCTCAGGTTAAAAAGCAAGATTACTGTGCCTGACAAAAGCTACAAAGTGTTTACTGCTTGAGAGCAAAACTGATGTGAGTGACCACTATGAGCGACAAAAAGAGAGGTTTGCTGGAGGCAGACTTCTCATTTCATCTTAATGTTATATATTTAGTAAAGAGGGAGGAGAGAGTACACCATTTTTTGTGCAATGAATAACAGAATGACCAATATTTAGAAATACAATGGGCGTACGTGATGTTTAATGTCATACATTATTTTACCGGCAGATTTTTTTTTGCAACAATCAAAGGATTAACTCCACAGCAGAATCCTAGTATAATCCAAATTGTTACATTTGTTTGAAGCGGACAATCTGTCAAATTGGTTTCCAGTGCTGTCTTTAGGGTATAACATTGTTACTATTTTGTAGCATGGGAATCATGATATAGGCTAGGTAGGGAGACCAGGAGAACTAAGGCATGAATATTGAAAATGTATGCTGCATTATAGTCACTGTCTAAATTGGAAGACACAGTTTGAAAAGTCCTTGCTGAATGGAACCATCAAGTTACTATTCTTAGTAAAAAGGATATGATGTTAATAGGATGATATAGTGGTGGTACTTATATTGTTTGCTGTTTTGCTTTGTTTAGGTTTTGAATTTTGTTGCTCGAGCACCATGGGGAACCATGTAGTCAAGAAAGAAAATTCTAATGAGAATTCCGCAAAGGTAAGGAATAATGCTACATAGATTGTTACAGGCTTGCTCTGTGTTTGAATGCCCATTTTTTTGCATATTAGCTTACATTAAGGTGAATAATGTGAATTCATAGAAATGAATAAGGTTCTATGTAACCACAAACCGAAGGGGGATAAGAGTATCAGTTGATGTATGTCAACTGGAACAAAAAGAACCAATATATATTTTTAACAAGCATTAACAAAGTTGTATATAGTAGGAAAAGCATACTACTAAATGCCTTCACCCATCTAATTATAATGCGAACAAATGCATGTACATATGGGTTGCTTAAATCTAGCTCTGGTACATTTTGGAAGTTTCTATAAAGTAAACTTGTTGGAGGATTGGAACCTACTCATTACATTCAGTTCTCATAAAATACAACAGGTCTTTTTCCATAAAAAAAGTTACATTTTTCATTTTGATGTGACAGCTGTTACTTAACACTGTGTTGCCTGTATGCATGAAGGTGATGGACCAGTAATGAATAGATGTTACTAGACATGCTGTCGGCCTGCTTCTGGAATTCTTTGAGTTCAGAGAAGGACATCCTTAAGCAAGAAAGTTCCATTTTCTCTTACAAGCCTCCTCTACGCAAGTCTTTGCCCGCAGCACAGACACAGTCCTAGAACTGCTCCACACTATATCAGTAGCTTGTTATGTCTCCATTTTCTATCACTGGAGCCAACACAAAGTCAGATAACAATGTGCTCTCTGTTATCACAATTTTAAGAGAATGAGCTCAGAACTATTTTGTAGTATCATCATTTATAACCGTTTCAGAATTACAGCCACCCTAGTGCTATAATCATCTTACAAGACAAGTAACAAAAAAAGTAAAAATAAAGAATAGGAATCAGATTATTCAAGTTGTGTGCAGAAATAAAGATGCCTTGCAATAGGTTACTGCAGGTGCTGCTCCTCTATAAGTGCTTAAAAGCCATGACAAAACATGAGTTTGCAGGGGAATTGAGATGTGAGGAATGGTTTCAGATCACTGACTACACCATGGATTATGAAGGGCAACCTAAGTGAGCTTCTTCTGCAAAAAAATGAATCATGCATAATGCATATTTAAATTAAAGAGGCATATTGAACACCGTCTCTTCACCTTGATTGTACATTGAATTCGTCCGTAAGTAGTCTAAGCTGTTGCGATACTCCAATATTTGTAAGGCGATCTCTGGCCTGTGACACTTTCAATCTGATTTATAAGGTAATGTTAGATTTATATTAGACAAGGCTCTCCCAAATAAGACTGTATTATTAGCCAATGACTTCTAACGCTTGGCACTAGTAATCTCTTTTTTTTCTTTGAGAATACTGGTAGTGGGGGTGAAATTACTGTTTTCACACACAATGGCTGTATTTTGCATTACCTAGTCCTAGTACATCAAAAATAGGCACCGTTATCAGTTTCAGTAACATTTATTTAGTAAAAGAACAAATAACACCAGACAGAGGCATTTGTAAAATCTGGCATATCATTGCCTATCGAGGAACAAGATGTTTTATATCTTAGTACTTTCTGTATGGTTTTCACTTTCTATAAGGCAAGCAATTGTATTCTCAGTTGCTGTGTCAGCCTACTTGACCAGGGGCTGTAAGTAGAAAAATAGATATTGCAAATAATATTTATTCTTCCTATCTAGAAGCAGCAATTGTTGATATGTTAGAATGAGTTCATGGTGATGTGGCTGATTTTTGCTAAACTCTTTTCATGTTGTTCTTCTTTGCTCTGAATCATCAGACCTAAAACATTTGTCATTGATTTATGTTCTGAAAAGGGTTGACACTTGGTGTGTGCATTTGCATTCATCCAAATTTTAATTTTGACAACATTTGCTAATTTCATCAATTTGTACAAATGTCTGAAAACGAGGAGGCACCCCAACTAAACAAATGAAAAATGAAGCAGCTGTGAATATTTTTTTGGATTTTATTGTTTCTTTCACACATTCTCACACTCCCTCACACCCTTTGTCCCTACCTTCGGACACCTTCCATGCTCCTGTCCCCTTTCCTGCAGCTTCACTTCATCTCTTGCCTTTTCTTTTTCTTCTGCCTTCTTTCTTCATCCGCTTCTTTCATGTCTTCTTTCTTCGTCCTATGAATTTTATCAGAACCAAAAGGGCTATGTGCGCGCGCACAAGTGCACAGCTTAGAAGGAACACTGGTTAGCAGCATGTATCACATTTTTTTTTTTTTGACAATATGCATTTTTTTGCTAAATTGGGTTTTTATTTATTTTAAGTAGTTATAACTTCTATTATTCAGGTGCCTATTCATGAAACTAAGGAATTAAGCACATCCATTTTGTTTTAGCTTTTTAATCTCATATCCATTTTAGAGAGTCTCCCTGCAGCCACAAATGTTTGGTGCTCCCGTTGATTTCAATGGACGCTCAGTGATTTGCTGCTATGAAGCCCTGGTTTCATGGTCCAGTCTTTCAGTTCTATATTCTCGTTATTGTATTATGCACTTTTTGGTTATTCATCTAACTTCTGTACTTTTGTACGTTCTTTGAGAATTCAGAGCTGCAGTGGGGACATAATCCTTGCTGATCCCAGAAAACTGTCAACAGCTCATGTCAGTGGTGTCATTGTAGTAGGCAAACCTGACAAGAAGCTAAAAAGAGAATACATATTTAGTTGTACATAGTGCACCTCATATTTATTCATATGTACTATTTTTTAAACAGTATACAGTGTACTCTGTCATTTGTTTAGCGTAAGCCTGCATAGCAGCTGGCAGAGCATGTGGCCCACTGCTGTACGCTCTGAATGAACACAACTGAGCTGATTTGATTTGCCGAATATTCAAATGGCAGTGGACGTAGCCCTAATAGGGTTAAACTTTAACTTTTTTAGGTAAATCACTCCACTTACCCCATTGAACTTCCCCTTGCTACATTTCATTCTCAGGATCTCTGGCCTCAGCTTTTTCTGCGTGGAAGGCCAGAGTAGTAGTAAAGTAGTAGTGCCTAGTGTAGGAACTGAGTAAACAGACAGGAGGGTCTACATATATTTATATAAAATCTTATGTTGAATGCTCTGATATAACCTGCACCTAGTGGCTCGTAAGGGGGTAGACAAGCGATCGCAGTCACGACCCCTGTGACTACGATTGTTATACCATTGTCATAAATAATATGTGTTTCAACTTGGAGTATTCTATTCAAGTTCTATTTGCTTATTATACTTAGCCTTTGATCAAAAGGTTGACAATGAAAACAGAATCATCCTACCACCATTAGCCTTAGGGTAAAATGCACGTTTCTGAATTTGTGCAGGCCTGGAATTACAGGTAATGACGTGAACGGTATTTTCAAATTTCATTTGTGACCAATTATTTCTATGATCGTATACTGCCATTCAATGGTTTTTGCAACCACACAAACACGTTTTTATATATACATATGTGCAGTGTTACACATAATGCATAGGGATACTTTTGTATATATAACCATAAATGTGGGTGACTTTTTTACTCCTGTGTTACAGGTCATGGAATAATACACCTTAATATAAAATAAGTAAACAGTGTGCAAAAAAAAAACTGTTCCTGTGCTAATTTATTTGACTGTTGAGTCATACTGGCCCAGATGAAAACAACATTCTTAGCCATTTTTCTGATGTTGTTATTGCCTCATTACATTGAAATGTCCAAAACACACAAGTCTGTACTCGATTTAAAGAGTTTCTCTTCCTCAAACAGCCACAACAGGACCATTGCATACTTTGGTATTCTTACCAAGATCGGCCACAGTAGTTCAGGGAGTTTCAGGGTTCTTGATGCACAGACCTTTAAATGGCCAGGCACATATTTGTAGCGGATATGACTTATAAAGGTTGGACAGTTTTGGTGTTAAAGGTGCTGTTCCAGACCACGTTAAATATCGAGCAAACATTACTATGATTTTCTTCCTGTTGTCAAGAAGCAATTTTAATTAGGCTGGGTTTTTTGCCTTGTTTTTTAATAAACTCCCCTTGGTGAACAAATAAGTCAACCGAAATGCTCAATAAAAAAATATGTCAAATATATTAATGAAATGGTATTCCTTCAAAATATACCTTAATTTGAATCATAATTAATAGCAGAATAATGTTTATAATTTTCATGGTATCTTGAAACTGTAGCTGATTTTTGTACGCATCTTAAAAAAATGTTACTTATAATGTAACTGACATCACAATAATTAATGATATCTAATTTGCATATGGGAACTGACATCATATATCAGACAAAGTAGTTTAATTTTATCGTAATGCTATTCATGCTGTGCATAATTTAATTACTTTAACTAAGCTTTATCATATACAGCAATGGGAAAACATATAGAAGTATTTTATCATATTGTATGTTGTGTGATGTATGTGATGTGAGATGTAGCACTGCACTGTCCACAAACAAGGTAGTAATCGGGGCATCAAGTCACAATCGGTAAAGAATCTAAGCCATTGTAGGAGGCAAACTAAACAGCCAGTGAATTTAAGGTGCTTTTAGGGTGTAAAACTTAATTTCAGGCCCAGAATGGGTTGCCCTTCAACTCTCTGATTTAGTAGCTGTGTTTTTAGGGGTTCCATAGGGGGTTGCATGTTTTAATTTGGATCCTAAGACGTCATTATAATGTTTCTAAAGAAGATAAATAACCATAGTAGATGGGATCTCCTTTACATTTATTTTCAAAAACATCGTGTACACTGTAAATTAATTATAGAAAAGGTTATTATTAGTTGAAATTACATTTGGCGAGCAGATTAGCAATTAAATGGATAAATGATCCAGAGGACAGCAGTTTTGGAAGAAAGTTGCAGATTTTTTAAAAAAATGTTTTGCATATTTGCTTGGCAACCAAGACAACACAGACTATTTCTGTAACAAAATATGATTTTTCAGTAAATTTATTTGACTATTGAGTTTTATAACTGGGTTAAAGTGGATCTGTCACTTTGCCAAAGTGAACAGCATAAAGGTTATAATGCACAATAAATCCATGCAATGAAATTGATTGATTAACACAATAGACACAAACAAAATTGAGTCTGCTATCCTGCTTCAATATATATTGGAAACTCACCTTTAGGTATACTATGGAAGATACAACCTTGGTATCCTGTTATTTAAATGATTATACTTGCCAAGTTATTCTAACGTTATTGGGATGATCTCGCCATAATATGCACTTTAATGTCTTGAGGAAAGCTGGGACAGGGGTCTGTTCGGACCCCATTGCAAATCTGTGGAAAGTGTTGCCGTTAATTTCAATGGGAGCAGATTCCTGCCACTGATTGGCTGCATCAAGCAACCAATCAGTGGCAGGAATAGTCAGACCATGGAGGAGGAGGGCAGCTGCTGCAGCAGGACAGCTTTTTCTGTCAGTGCTTTTTTTCTTGTATTTTTGTTTTGGAAAATGCATATTAAAGTACCCACATGAACATCACACTGTCCCTTTACAGGCGTAAAAAACAGGTGGTGATGATACAGACATAGGTTCTGGATGGAAGGCTAATTAATTATACAGGTTTTGCTACAAAATGCAATTCCCAAAATGGCTACAAACTTTTAAACCAATACTGGCAAAATAACCACACTTTAAATCAAATATAATTGTGTATTGGTTACTAAAAAACTTGTTTATCCAACAATTATTGCTTAGGTTCAGACTGCAGAACTTCTTATTATATGATATCAAAGAAGTGTCATCTTTGAGGACAACGCTATCCTACATCATTCCCTATTTTTAAACTTAACTCTTCTATCCAAACAATTTATCCAAACACTCCTCTTCCTCTTCACACCACTTTATTGTACTTTAAGATATGTCTAATATTTTCGCTTGTAGCATTTCACCAAGCGCTAGGTGCATTGTTTGAGGGATATTGGCCTGGGCAGTGTGCCGAGTAGCAGGAACCGGTACTAAGACTACAGTAATTCAATTTCTCCATTTACTACTACTGAAATAGATTTGTCTGTGTACATACAGAAGCTGATGGAAATTGTAACCCCCCCAAAAAAAAAGATGTTATTTACTTCTATTAAACAGGTGTAGTCCTTCCTGGCAGTGTTTATTTTGTACGTCATTGTAGTTGTCTTACATAAAATATAAACATAACCAAGATAATTTAACTTAAACCAACAATCTGACTTCTGCAATGGACTCTGTATTAGTAGTGGTAATTGTAACATGATTCATGATGGACGACAGATACAGTATAATGTCATCTGTTTCTTATATAACAGCAAGCTGTACTAAATAATCATGGCATGTCGCGTAAAAAACGGTGGAATAAATTTGTGGTGGAGGAGCTGTTGTGCAAAAGTTGAGATCGATCCCCCAATTTGGAATCAAGAGACAGTATATGGTCCGCAACATTTTGTTTTCCTGCATAGGATTGTTTCATACTATTTCCTTTGCTGTATGCTATGAAATAGATTTCTTCAGTAACCTTGGTTTGTTTTGACAGCACTGCATACTCTCAGTAGTAAGGAAGCATAGACAAATAATGTCCTCTTGGTACAGCAAGAACTGGGCAATGCTTTCTTTTTGGAATACTTCCAGTGCAGACCATCGCGTTATGTAAAATCCACTTGTTATATTGCCTCTAGCTGGTATCTTTCATAATTACAGAATCCGGCTCCAGAACCAGGATATTGCATATTTCTTTCAGCAATGGTCCAATACCCATCATGGGAGCAGATCTGTTTTATTTTATATAAAGCAGTTTGTGTTAGTCACCAGAGATGTTAGGTGTATTTATAGCCACACATCCCCTGTATGAGCTCAATAAATTAGTGTGCAGTTAAAAGATGCATCATAGGTAAATGGCCTACAAATATTTACATTACTTGTTCTTGAGCCATCACTGTCATTGCAGCTATGACCTCGAGCAGTGAGTAAACGCCTCTTTCAGAACGTCTAGGTTTGTGAGCAGTGAGATCCACCAAGGCAGACAGGAGTAAGTGACATGGATCTGTATTCATCTTTCAGCTAATATTAGGAAATACCCATTGACTTGTTCCATATTATTGTGGGGTGCTTGAGAGGAGAGTACATGGATTTTGGCCAGGGTGGTGGGACTGTAGATGCAAGAGTGATTATGCTGTTAAGCACTACTTTTGTGGTTGCCCTTTCTACTTTCTGAGTCTTCTAGAACATGGTTTTGCAGACAGAGCTTGCCTTATATCTGTTACCACTAACTTGCACATTCATCCCAGGACTTTCAAGGACGTTGACCCTAATTTTCTATAAAAGACCACATGTGTAAAGCTGTACTGTGAGATAATAACACTCGTGTCCAACTGTGAGATATCATAGGTGCTCTACATATAATTCACATTTTCATTTATTGTTGAGTTAACCGTGAAGTGTACAGTTTGTCATGTGTCAAGAGTGGTGATGATATTTTGTTCTCAATTTAATAAACCTCTACAGTTTTTAAAATGTTGGATGCCAATCCACACACACGTTCAATGAAGGCCAAAAAAATGGAACACCCACAAGTTTTACACAATTATTTCTACATTTATAAGACAAACATATAGATATTTCAGTCTGTCAATGTATATTTATAAAATAATACACATGTACTGCCTCCGATGGTTAATGGCAGGATGTTTGTGCTTTCCACTATAGAAGATAATCACAGAATCGGATCCTTAGCTGTAGCGACAGGCTTAAGCTGTAGCAGCCTGGCTTAGCAGGGCAGACGTTAAGCAGTAATACACATCTCTCATCCGCGGTCTTTCTTTCATCCCAAAATCACAATATTATATCAGGGTATGAGAAAGAGAGAGGTCAGCTGGGACCTCTCAGGATTTCATTTCGTTAACTGCAATCTCAGTGTGTACCTCCATATTCAGATATTCTGTCCTATAACAACTCATATTATACTGGGTTATCTACAGCACTAAGATGGAACAACATACAATATAACATTTTCTATGTGGTCATAATTTATTTAATATGTAATGGAATACCAACCCGACCAGCAACTTGTGACAATCATACGTATCTAGTTTTGCTTAACCCATAACAAAGAGCTTTAATAAATGGGCTGTTTTTATTTATTTCTTTATTTGTTTTAGTCTCGTGAGAAATGCTTATGTGTTGCCCTGAAGCAAAATGATTAGATTTTTCACGGTGCTATGTGAAGAAAGACTAATGCTGTCAGTACTCAGCGTCCTTTAGACAGGAGAAACAAGTGACACACTATATGAACAGAGCATCTTCCTGCTCTCGATGGAGTACACAAGTTTTTTAAGATCTTGATTATTCCCGGAAACCTGTCAAGCACCTTACCAATATAGTCTTAGCAATCCTGACTTGAGCATTGTCCGTCTACTTTTCTTCCAGATATTGACTTGACAGTTGACGTAAAAACATTGGTTTCACATAATCGTTTCTCTTAAAAGATTTTGTTCTCTTTACTTTTATAAAAGTGGTACATTGTGCTCAAAGAAATCGCACAGCTGTACCCTATGACAGCAGCAGAGCCTTTGTCTTAACAACCTCCAGGCAATGCATTTACAAAACGGCATGCCGTATATATCTTTTATCTCTAGCTCTGTGTCCTATGTTTAATATACAGTGTATAAGGTTTTAGTGCAAGATATTGGTTGTTCTCTTCCTTCTTTGTTAATTTGTATGTGATTGATTTAAATGGCAGGAATGGGTGTTAGCATTAGAACAATTCACACACATCAATGTTTGGATGCTGCTGAAGGAATTAACATATATTGTGCCACCGAATCAAGGTCCTTACATGTATTGTAAGTGCTGGTGGATTACACTGAAATGTGGCTTTTTTTTAATATAAATTGCCAAAGAATGCCATTGAAGAATGAAATATTTTGGTGACTCTAAGAACATTGGTATGATATCATATCTCTCCAAAAAAGCTGTTGATGCCGTATGTTGGCTCTTCCTGTTTTGCAGCATACAGACATACAAAGGAACGATGATAGCGCCCTAGTAGGCAATAATTACAGTATTAAAAATACATGACCCATTAATTAGTGCCAAAAGAAATCTTAATCCGATTGTCCTAAAAAATATACAATCCCGAAATATTTTCTTAAAATGAAAACCTGTACCTTTTAACCTAAAGGTACTGTTCCAATATCTATAGTTTATTTCCCCTAGCATTAATACAATCAGTGTTCTTTCTAAGTGGAAAAAGCACCTTTCAAACCATGGCAAGCTTTATGTCAGCATTATAGTACATGTTAGAGGCTATGGCAATGGCCGTATTTGTGGGCGGAGTCTGGGGTACTACTTAACCCCTACCGCTCACCCTCAGGTGCTATGCGTTGAGTCAGGGTCACGCTCCCCCCCCACACACCCTCTCCTTATATTAATTCTCATGACACTAATGTCTCTGTACACAAATATGTTTTATTGTCAGCTTCACTGTATACAGATAAGTTTGCAAGATAAGTATGCCTATATTGAACGCATGAAAATAATTTTGGTTCATTCTGTTGTCCAGCAACAGTGTCAACATTTTTTATTACTCCTCTTGGGGTTATGACATTATTACATTTTATTTATAGAGCACCAGCAAATTCCATAGTGCTGTAGCTGAGCGAGATTTGAAGTATAGCAACTGAAAAGAGGTTGAGTGTGTAGCATGTTATGTCAATATAGTTTGTTTCTTTGGAAAATGAAAATGATCCTGTCTGACCGCTTCCAGCACCCTGCTTTGTTTGAATTAAAGAACAGACAATGTACCCTTTCATCTCCTGAGCTTTGTATAGGTCAGAATTCATCAGAGTCTCCTAAACCTCCCTGTGCCATGTTTAAATGTGATGTGCTCCACGTTGATCATCAAGGCAGCTCATGTTGTCACTAAGCAAGCACTGCATGGCATCTGTCTGAAGGTTACTTTGCTGGACAGATGCCGCATGACATCACAACCTTTCTACATCCATAAACAAGACAGGTCTAAGACGGTATAAGCTGCAAGGCATTGAGAACGTAAGTGTACTGTGAACCTGCAGTAGACACACAGGGTAGTGCTAACTTGCTTTTAGGCAGGATTAAAAACGGCCCCTTTCCTAAGGTTGTAAAGAGCAACATCTAAAGAAGAAGAGCATTGAGAGGAAGCAATGAGGCAAAAATTGTCAGTGCTGATTAAAGTAAAAAAGTTATGCGAGAAGATTACATTCAGTAGGTGTTGGGAATTGCTTCTTTTTTTTCCGTTACATAGGTGCCACTTAGGAAAGAGACATGGAGTGGTGGTAATATTGTGCCTCCAGTACAAAAATAGAAGATTAAAAGATTACATGAAATGGTATGTCTTTCTTTTAAATAAATAGTAATTTAACTAAGGGTATTTTAATCCAGTGCCATTAAAAAGCACTTAGCGGTTGCTTGGTGACAACAGGATCTGCCATGATGATCCGTGCGGAGCACATCACATTAGCTTAATTTATGTGTACAATATAAAGTCACTTTATGCATTTAAGAGAACCGGTTTCGCAGGATGTTATAATATAGTTTCTGATAGTGTAAAATAAAAGCCTCTTCCAACATCCTCTTGCCCTGTATAATCTCTGTGGAAAATATTCTACAGGGTGTCAACGTGGTGCAATATTTTGGTAGAAGGCTCCCATGGCCAAATTTTTCTTCAGTAAAGGGCAGAATCCGTTCAGAGTAATGTGAAATTGCACTCTTAATTCTTGTTGCATCCACATGCGGAGGACACAGTGGTCCCCGCTGGCAGAACAGTGTTTTTTCGCTCAAATGGCGTCTCTGAGTTTCACAGAAGCATCTCTTGAGTTTGTGTATTTGATCATAAAAAAAAACTTGTGTTGTTGTCCTTTAAATAGTTTTCTTTTCTGTCATGGTCGTTACAGTTGCAACTGTACTACACGCTGTATGATTTTTTCAATATACTTTACTTAAGTAAATCTAAATGTTTTACATTAAGGTTTCTTACTGCACACATGGCTCCCTGTGTAAATAAAAGCTTTGTTGGTATAACTAACATGTAAATAGTGAATTACTGAATAATGTTGTTAAGTGAATATTAGTGAAAAATAATGATCACAACTGAACCTTTAAGTAGACACAATAAAACCTCTAATTTGTACAATCCGGATGTTTATAAAACAACGATTCTATCCAACATAAAGCTGCTCACCCAAGCAGGAGCATGGCAATAACAATATCAATGTGATATAAGCCGACAACAGAATTCTGAATGCCAAAGCCAATTATGGCTACCTTAAAAGTCTGGTGTAATATGCCTATATGAATTTATTAATTGTATTTTCTTAATAATGCAGTTAGAACAAAAGTAGATGGGTTTTCATGGAAAGGTTTTTTCACTAGTTGCGGCATCATTCAGTAGCCAAAGACCAAGAACTTTATACAGAGACTATATAATGAATACAAACCTCGTTCACGTACACTCCTATATACCTTTAAGTGTAAGGCGGAGTAGTACTAACTCTAGGTAGCTGGAAATCTGTTCATTTAGTATAATTGTTTAATCCAGTGCAAAGAAGTCTGACTCCCCCATTCACTGTTGGTATTTCCAGTAGAAACATGATTGTGTCACTCATATCTACTGCCCAAAGCCTTAGGAACAGGTAATCCAGAATAAACTGGCAGCACGGCAAATGTGCTGCACGATTTCCACCTATTCCCTCCCTATAACTCAGTAGTAGTTTAGGAATGTGATGTAGAGTTGGGTTTATTTAAAAGCCATCACAGCTTTAAAATAACTACGTCAATTTATTAAAACTACATATAGCTTGTGCTTTTTGTTTGTCAATCAGTGTAAGTACTTTGATGAGGTTGCATTGGACACTATTCTATCGCTTTAAAGTCTATGTGCCACCTAAAAACAGTACTTGAACATGAATCATTCAGATATGAAAATTTTATGGTAACATCAAAACCATTTGGATGGTTATATGTGCCTCTCAGCATTCATCAGACCTCACTGGGACCTACTGGAGCATTTACTGCCCATGCAGTAGGCAAATGCATACCTGGGAACTCTAAGGGTTTGACCCAGAGATTGCCGGGTGAGTGCTGCTCCTCCGGTTCTGCGGGTCAAGACCCGAATCCTCCGCGTCGCAGGAGCGGGGTCTTGACACGCCCCGCTCCCCGCCCATTTCCCCCATTGGTAATTTTTTATATGATTTTGTTACTAGTAAGTGTATGGAAATGTCTGGAAACGCAATGGTTGGTTATACAAAGTCATCACATGAAAAGGCACATTAGTATATGTGAAAGGAAATCAGATTGGGATTTGTGGTTATCCTGAATTCTATGAAAACAGTGGCAAAATATATCATAGTTAACTTGTATTACGGTTATTTTTAAGAGTTGCTAGTAAGAGAATGTGTGTATATTTTTTTACTCGTCAGATAACATGCATTTGTTATGAAATGGCCTATTTGGATCTGTTATGTGCAATGGGACAATGGCCTGTAATTAAAAACTGCAACACAGAATCTTCATTGCAATCCCCTTGGTTATTGTGTTCCAGCTTTGCGTATGTCAGTTGGTATTGCCAGTGGAGACGCACCAGCTCCTCCTTGTGGTGACTGGAGTGTGTCTATATCCATGCCAAGTTGCATCCTGAAAGTATTAGACAAATGTAGTGCTTGACTAATAACACCCCAAGTAAGTCACTAGCGTGTATTAGCCATTATATTCTACTCTCAGTTTACAGAATAAACATAACATTTCACTTTAATGTATGCGCGTTAAAAAAAGGTGGCCATAATCATAATATTAAATGACTTTTTCATTGGAAAAGCTGTGGTTGTTTTTATTAAGGCAGTGCACAGTTGAAGGAGAATTATCTTATTTCTTATTTTTATTGAAGATTCAGGCCAGTGGATTTAATTAAAGCAAAGCTTGTTTTTTTACAGTTTCCCATAAATCTTATTTAGTGTACTCGGGGGGAGGGGCGTAGACTCAAAGAGAGCAGGCCTGGTATGTCTAGCATGCCAAAGGGCTCACTTCTTGCCATTTGTAACATTTGCAGTCCCTTGGTATGTACTCCTTGTCCAAGCCTATTAATTGAAGGTGCATTTTTCCTAGGCTTGAGAAATGTTTCCCACATAGGAGGTGAAATAGGGGGGGCCTTCAAGGTCTACTCTCAGTTATAAAGCTCAAAGAAATTGTTGGTAACAAATACACTAGCATCATTGTTATAGTGTGACCTTGAAAACTGTCTCTTTAAGTACTACTTTTGCCACTCTTCACCAGAAATCAGCATAAATGAGAACAGCTCATTATAGGAAAGTGTTCATGGTCTAGCCTGATGGAATTTTATTTGGTTTTGTTGTGACGCTCGATCTAAATTTTGAAATTAACCTGAATTGAGTACCATGATTGATTCTTAATTATTGTTAAGCTTAGACTAAAATGTAGACCACAAGGTTTGTGTATAGCATAGGAAATATGTTTCATTGAGACAGGTCACACACCTCCCTAGTGTTTCTTATTCATGGGGGACAGTCCTTGTTTGAAACTCGTATACCTTTTTCCTGCTTTGCATCTATGATCCCCCTTTGGAAGATCAGTATGGTTGGTAGGTATGAGCCTTACTCAAAAAATGTATATAAAAAAAAAAACCAGAAAATGTTTTATAAATTAAATTAAGCTAATAGTTTTCTTGAAACTACCTTCCATAATTACATTAATAGCTCAGTAAAGCCTTTTCCCCTCTACTCATTAATCTAGCCACATATATGTCCCATTTTACAAATATAAAAAAAAAATAACCTCATCAACATAGGTACACACAGTGTGATTAACAATGATTTGATTTGTTTCAGGATACAGAGAATGTCATTGTGGAAGAAGAGAAGACTGTGAGTCAGGTGGCAGAGGCAGTCCAGGAATCCGATGATAATGAAGTGTTTGGTATGTATCACTCCCAAACAAGAAGTGACTTGCATGTTAGAGAGACGTGGAGCTAAGAGATAAAATACTCTACTGCAAATGTTAGTGGGTGGGTTAACTTTTCTGCACCGCTGTGACTTATCATTTTAAAACTTGCTTCTATGCAGGGGCTAAGGAGTGGATGAGAAACATGGATACATGGATGAGGAAAATACCATAGTTAACAAGCAGACCCTTATTCTTCCCCGATATGGAGCAAGAGAAGGGTACTGTTGTTAGTGTAGGAAGGAACTGATAGCATCACACAACCATTTTCACCCATTTTCAACCATATCCCTGTAGAACTTAGAGTAACGTTAGCTCAGGATATCTGGCAAAGTTGTTTTATATACATGAGCAGAAGTGGTCATGCAGTTGTGAGTTACGCGTTACCTTTTCTTTTTCATGACTAATCATATAAACATTACAATGTTTGTGAAATGTCTAAGGTACAACGGTGTAGGCAGAAATATTTGCTACAGTATTGCATCACCATACATAATATCCCAGGTGTCTGGAACCTGCATTCCTTTTGGCTATAGTCACCAAAAACTTATCAAGAAGTCCAGACGTTCACTTAAATCCTTCTCCTTCTGTCTGTTACTTTTAAAGAGGATCTGTTACTTGTTGATAACTAAGTGATTTTATTAAAGTAACCTATGACCACTAGGGACTGCCTGTAACTTGTATTTTTCATTTCATTAATCACTGCATGTCCCCCTTTGTTGTGGGCAGTGGGGGGCATGGGCTGTTTCAGGAAATCCTCTGACCCTAATCCTTCCCTGACCAATAATGTGCTATTGCAACTTCCACTCTGCCAATTTGGTGGCTATTTGGGTAAGGTGGGTGACTTTGTAACTTATGGATAGGTATTTTAGTAGCTAAGACATTTTTTTAGGAAGAAAAATCTATTGACACAGTTTATTACTTTATTGTAACTGTAGAATTTTTTTGACACATCCACCAAAGGGACATCAGATGAGGAAAGAGGGACAGTCCCTCCTAAAAAGAGACACTTTTTGATGTATATAACCAAAGAACACAGGATCTTAGAAAACTGATTTTCACATTTTATGAGCATGAAATGTCTTTTAATGATCTGTCAATGTGTATGTTTGTTCCTCAAGGTCCTCACACAGGTTTTCGTGCGACAAGAATGTTAAGATTTACAAATGATGTGTTAAATATTTACAGATAATAAACCTCTCTATACGTCACCTTCATAATGGTCTATGAGATGCAGGTAAACCATTTAAAGAATAAAGGGCACTATACCATAGGTCATCAGTAGTTTTGTTATGTATTTTGCGTTATTTAATCTTTGTGTTTTAATCTTGATTGTAAGTTCCTGTGACGTGTTTGTGATTAATGCTGATTCATAGCCCTACAGTATTTGTCTGACTTTCAGGTATGTTTTATAGCCACACCTGCCCTTTTTATTTAATAATTATTTTTTTATTTGAATGAGTAATATTCTCGCACACATACATCAGATGAGTGTAAATGAGACATTCTTTCGTTAAAAAAGCGAGGTGTGGTGTTCATGTGACTTATAGGTCTCGGTAGGGTGCCCCAAATAATTATCCTATTCAATACATAAAGCAGGGTAGATGATATTTTTAATGGTAGTGGTCTGGCAGCTTGCCATTAAACTAGATTCATGAGGGAGACAAGATTTATAGCAGACACACTTTCTAGCATGCGTGCACAAAGGAGAGGCCATTACTAAATCAACCAAATTCATTAGGCAGCGCATGTTGTTTTCTGAATTTCTACAGCTGTGTTAGTCGTGGCAGAGTTCATGTACTATGAGTGTTCCAAAGACCTCCTTTCTAAGTAAATAAAAGGTTTGTTAAAGATAACAAAAAAAGAATTATCTAGTTTATGTCCAAACATACCATGCAAGGCCACCCAGAGTCAGCCCCCCCCCCATTATTGTACTTAATTACACTTAATTTTGCATTTTACTAGGTGCTCATAGCCTATTAGCTTAGAGAATAAAATGTAATAGTGGATAACAACAGTTTGGCATGCAAATTCCACCTTATTAGGTGTGTTGCTTTATCCAGTGTTTTGGATAATCCTTAATTACCTTAATTTTGTCTGGAAGGTTATTGCATGTGTCCACCATTATTTTTATCAAACTACAGCCTTTTATATTAACATGACAATCTAAATGAACCTCCCCTGTACTTCCTAAGCCCTTTATGCATCTGTGTGTTTCTGACAAATGCCCTTTCTTTTGGTTTTCCTTCAAGCTCTATACGTTTGTGACGTGAGAGTCCTGATTTTTAATTCAGGTCCAATATAAAGAAAAAGATAATTTTCACTCACTATGAAGCATGTCTGGAATGTTAAATGTTTCGGGGCCATTACTGTTACTTACTATAAAGTTTAAACAACTTAAGCATGTATTACTAAATGTTTGTTCAAGTTTCCAGATATGTTTTTCTACCAATCTTCTAGTGTCACTTTCCGTCAATTTGTGCACTACATATTCACTAGAGGGAGCACAAGTCTTGTTCCATAGAAATTTATAGGCCCTGGATTTGGGTTTGCAAAGGCTATCTATTACTGTTTTCTTTGCAGGGCACTTATTCTAAAGATTGCCGAAACCTTTATCGCCCACTATTAAAAGTGATTGTTCTGGGATATCAATAACAAAAAGTTGTATCGTTTCCTTTATACAATTGAACCGAAAATGTAAAGATCCCTGTTCTGGACAAACCAGTCAATGTGTGGTTTCAATGAAGAGCCCAGCCTCTGGCGGAAAGTGTGTTGGATGTGCACCATCCATTGTATATGGCAGATATCAGCCATTGGGCGAATGAACAAGCAGCGTTTATAGCAGAACAGTTTCCTTTGCTTATCCCCCCAGAAAAAAGGATGTGTTATTGTCAATTTTTTATAGCAGGAACAAATAAATGGGTTAAATGTTCTGCTGTCCTTCAGAATCTGTGTTCTTTATGTGAGTCAATTATATTTCCCGTAGTAATTTGGTGTTATGCCTGTTCACATATAAAATGTCAAAAGGTTCACTTGTATACAGAACCTGCAGTGTTTAAATGGTCATTTTTCCAGGAAAATACAAACTAGTAGCTGTTGTTAGCACGTTAACTTTTTTTTTTTTTTTCACGATCCTACAATTTAAGTACTTTGTTGCATATTTACAAGTTGTGAGTAGATTGTTGAATAGTATAACTAGCATTGTGCCATTTCATTTTTTACTTTTGGTAATTACATGCATTTATGATATGCTTTTACCAGGCATTTTTATGGTATTCGAAACAAGGTAATTTAAGGTAGATTGCATATATATATTTATATATATATGATACATATTCATAAATCTGGCTAACCTCATACAGGGACCGCTTAGCATTAGTGCTGTCTTTTTAAGCTTGAACATTCAATATCGACTTCAGCTTTCTAAAATTCAGTATTTCTCTGAAACCGAGCTTCCATATAATTCTGTCCCTCAAGTAGGACAGACTCCCAAGAGATGCAATGCATGGGGTTCAGGGACATTGGACCTCTGATTCGAACATTTAAAAAATCATCTGCATTAGATTTGTTAATAGTAACTATGCCATATTGCCATAGTCTAGAAGAGATGTAAAAATATAAAGAAGAGAACTTCCTGTGGCATTGTAGGTAGAAAGCATTACTTAGTCATAATATGTATATGTCATAAAGAAAGTCATGGAAGTCTACTCATACTAGGAACTGGCTAATATTAAATTATTAATATATATATATGATGTAGTAAATAGACTGCTGATGTAAACGTTCAATTTGCATGTACTATCCATAGGAGAGATATACTAATGGTATATTTACCAAGAGGACGACATATGCTACAAGATAGCATTACTCATGGTATATAGTATCATAGCCAGAGTGTAAAATAGAAGTTTGTGGCTTGTACTATATATATGCATTGTGCCACCCTGTCCCCATTAATTTATCCTTACATTACGATATAATGCTAGTCACTGTGACTAGAAGTTGTTATTAACAACTGTGCAAACAAAAATGATGTTGTCAATAAATGTACAAACTGTAGAAACCCCTGGACATTAATGACTTACATAAGATTGATAGTCTTCCTAGCACACATTTGTGTTAATTTACCGATGCAACCAACAAAACCATATGTACAACCTTCTTTTACTTTTCATATTCCACTACTTTCAATTTCTGTAACTATGTCATTGTATTTTCAGAGCAAGTGAAAGTTTAATTTCACCTGTCTTCATAGTAAAATCTCCTCTTAACCATTCTCAATAAGCATACTTGAATCAGAAGGTTTCGCTCCTCCATGTTCCTTTGACAGATGCTCTTTCTTTTTGAAGAATACAGGGAAATTTCCTCCAATTTCAAAAAAGCCTGATGAATAATTTCAGAATGATACTTAATGTAGATATGTCCTTTTCTCAAAAGTATGACCTATACATTCAATCTTCTAAGCCTTTCCATCTTTTTTCAAAGAGAATCACATAAGATACTTTTTTTTCTGAAACATAACAGGGAGAAATATTTCATCTCTCCAGATATAAAGGTCTCCATCTAGTTCATTTTCTCACCTGTCACAAAGGACCTTCAGCTTGCAGTGTACAGGTCAGGCACCAATGTATACGTATATACGTTGTACGTTTCCTATAGTATTATGCCTTTCCACTTACATAAACAATCTTTTTTATGTATATATAACTTATACCCTGTTTATCCTGTTAGGATATATAAGCACACCATTGAAGAGGCACACCAGTCTAAAAGATAGAAACTCATTGATGGCCTTGTCAAGATCCAGAGGGCAGGTTGAGAAACTGTAGCCTATAGATCAGCCCTCTTCTCACACTTGCAGCTGCCTATAGATTTGTAACCATACACTTAATGGCCGGTGAAACCTAAAGTAACTGAACGTATAGATATTCTGAAAAAGAATGGCAGGTTAGCTATAGCTTCTAAAACAATATTTTAGAAATTGCACGCTAACCTCTTTATGATTCTAAAACACATATATACAACACATTTCTAATGGTTCCTTATTTCTTTTGGATTGAAAAATAGAACAATATCTCTGTTGTCTGGCATCCTTACAGTTAGAAAACCTACCTTGCCACCTATAGATTGAGAGCAATAATGTGATCTGCCCTTAAAGTACATTTAGCGGTGGAATAATATGAAAAACTTGAATAAAACAAAAAAATAGGTACATGGGTTTCAGTGTTTGATTAAATAATGATTCTTTAAAGCTCTTCTTCAACCTTACCATCTGGTATCCTTTTGGATGCTGGCTTAAAACAAGTATCGTTCTTTTTGTAATCTTTCCTTGAAATGATTAACTGCTTTTGAAAAGCACCGCTGTATCCCAACAACTCCAATGTATTAAAGACATGCCTAAAGCTTACAAAAAGCAGCAATCCTGTGGGTGGTGTGAAGCACTGAATACTTCGCTGATTTTCCAAGCTAACATCTTGATTGGAAGCTGGAAGTCAATCAAATGCTCAGTAGGCTTTTACAAACAGGTCTGTTTTTGGATAGAGTTTTATATAACCCAGGGTTAAGCCCAAACAATGCTGAATTCAAACACAAATATCCTCAATGTTTTTGTTACATTTAAATATTGAATATTGTGTTTGTTGCACTTATAAAGAAAGTAAAGATACGTAAAGAAATGAACAGAGTAAATTGGCCAAATGTTTCTTATCTACCACCAAATTCTGTTTCTGAAAATCCATTATTGTCTCTTTCTCAATTCAACCCATTACTAAATATATATATATAAAACATGTTTTTGGTATCGAATGAATCTGCCAATACATTTTAGTTTGGCAATGAAGGATATTCACTAAGACGTCGAGTCCCTGCAACTTTAAATTTCACAAGTTACAGATGAGGGCATACAAATGCATATGGGCGTTTCAAGTCAAAACAGTCTACTATATTTTTGTATTGTTTGTTAAGGTCTTGAACAAACACAATTTCAGGACATGGAAAACATCCTTCACAAGATCCTTAAATACATATCCTGCACCAATGCTTTGTTGATCATGTTAGTCATTTTTGGCAATTGAGTAAAATATTACAATAAATGCTGGAGATGAGCATACTAAACTTTTTTTTGTAAATAAACAGAACTCATTTTAAACATTAAAGATTGTAACAAAACAAAATGACAATGAAATCTAGATTGTTTAAAGTTAATTGAATAAATAGATCCTGGCTACTTGCATTTGACTGAGTGCTCGTAAAATGTATGCATATCCTAAAAAGATTATTTTACCTGTGGGCCTTTTACTTTAACTGTCATTCAAGCCTTAATTATAGAAAGGAAGAGATGAATACAGTAAAAATATGCAACTATATTTGTGTAAAAATATTTAGGACATAAAATTTGATGGCAGATAAAAAACAAGCGTTCAGCCCATCTAGTCTACCCGTTATTCTTCTAAGACCTTTGTTAGTCCTTGGTCTTTTCTTATTTTTTTCTCACTGTCATAACCTCTAGCACTTCTGAGAGATTTTCCTACCATATTATCACACTTAAAAAACTTCTTTACATTACATCTAAGCCTCTGAGACTCTAGTTTTAGATTATGACCTCTTGTTCCAACATTTCTCCTCTCTTGAAATAATTTCCTCCACTACTTTGTTAAATCACATGCCCTATCTTCTCCCATCCAAGCAATACATTGCTGCGCTTAGTCTATCCTGATAATTTTTATCCTGCGAACGTTTCATTCACTTAGTAGACAGTAGGCCACGTTTGTAAAGCCTAATTAAAGTAAAACTAGGGTATTTATTTGTATGCAAAAAACAAATCTATCATATTCATTTAAGTGCATACAATGGCTGGAGCGTGCCTTTATTTCCTACCGAGGCAGCAATATTTCATTCACTAGAACCTACACGTATCGCAGCATTCAATCCTTGGCTTCAAACTGGAACAAACCGATTTATAGTGTGTTAAGATTATCAAAAACAAATTATTGATTTGTATTTTATTATCCAACATAACATAATGTTGAATTCTAAATAATCTATACGTTTATATGTATACAGTATCATGTATTGCTTAACCAGTTGTATGCTAGAGTGCTCTATGTAATGCACTCAGAAAGTTAATGACCTGGAGTTCACCACATATACTGCATTAGTGAAATTGCTTATGGATGGTGATGTAGCTCGGAGCTGTCATTTTCTTGTCTGTTGCTCTGAACCAAAATGTATCTGTTTGTTCATTCACTTTGATGCAGAAAAATATATGGCATGTAGGCAATTTAAAATGGCTTTTATACATGGGGCAGGAATGCTTTTTCTACTTCACTGGGTACCCAATGATATTGGAAGAGGTAAGCTAATTCCAAGGAGTTTATTGTAGGTTCATACAGAGTGGGTTGAGTATTATACATGTAGTTAAACATTCGATAGGGCAGTGCAAAATTCACAAATACAAATGTGATCATAAATTAAGGAACAAAGGGGAAAAAATCGTATTTCTGATTTGTGATGTGATTTGTATTTGCAAATCCCAGCAGTGAAAAAAAAACTAGTATTTTCTGGATTACACTGTTGCTTGTTCAGAAGCATCCTGGTAC
>VKOC01046596.1:0-119944 GCA_009364415.1 Spea multiplicata | reverse complement strand
GTGATTTCCCAGCAGGTTTTCAGGTTCGCCCGTTCCAGTGGTGGGTCGACAGGGGACTAGTTACAGTGGGAGACCTGCTCCTGAACAACCGACCCTACTCATTCCAGCAACTGACATCATTGCACAACATCCCTACGTCTGAAACTTTTCGGTACCACCAGATTTCTCATTTTCTCCTTCTGTTTCTCAAGCGCTACCCGGATTATGTTCCTACCTTTTATGAATATGTATGTGCACGCTCCCATAAAATCGGTGGATCGATTTCCCTACTGTACAACCATATCCTGGGGGTGAAATACCCGTCCTCACCCTCTTTTGAAAGCCAATGGGAGACCGACCTGGATCAAACCCTCGATTCCTCCGATTGGGGGGAAATTTATGAGAACGTTTGGAAAGTCACCGCCTGCACCCTGGTCCAGGAGAATTGCTTTAAGGTGTTGTCTCGCTGGCATCTTACCCCTTCACGCCTGCACCGTATGTTCCCGACGCATTCACCTCTATGTTTCCGTGGCTGTGACGAGGCCGGGACCCCACTACACATTTGGTGGACCTGTCCAAAGCTTGTGCCGATATGGGCCCATTTCTTCAGCCTACTAAGCGATGCACTTGGGGAATCCCTCCAACCCGAGCCCTGGTCGGCCCTTCTCTGTAGAGGCTATCCCTCGGATGCTTTGGCTAAACCAGCACATCGTCTTATATTTCGTGTTTGTACGGCGGTCCGTCTTGCTATTGCCCAAGTGTGGAAATCTGGCACTCCTGAGCTGCACGTTATTGAAGCTAAAATTTGGCATATGTTGAAGATGGAAAAAATTACAGCTTACTTGCATGACAAGTCCCATATTTTTCTTCTCACCTGGGGACCGTGGCTGGAGAAGTTTGGGATGTCACCTGCAACACTCTCGTGGATCTGACCTAAGGCTGCTGAGGCTCTGAGGTTCTCGACTGTCCCCTATCTCTGTTTTCTTTTTTTTTTTTTCCTTTTTTTTTTTTTTTTTTTTTTCTTCCCCTCTTCTTTTTTCAGCTACTTTCTCTTTTGTCTCCTGACTTTATCTTTCTTCTTTTCTCTGGACTTCTTTCTGGAGATGATTTTCGAGGCTTACACCTGCTCCAGACTCACCAACGCTGACATTCTGTGAGCTTAATGTACGCCTTTCTGGGCCCTGGTTAATCGGGCGTCACGGCATGGGTCTGTTATTGTGTCACAGCTTATTCATACCGTCCCCTGCAATATGATCATCTAAGTTGTCCTGATATGTACATTGTATTTACGATGTTGTGTATTGTCTGTATTTGAGCTCTCTGGAAGTCATCTTTTCTATTGACAAAATAAAAATTGCTTTTCAAAAAAAAAAAAAAAAAACAAAGGAAGAATTCAGCACATACCTGGAGGAAACTATTCAAAAACCACCTAAGGTATTAGGTATTCTGTCATAATATATGGCTATATATTGCTAGGCCCGTCACAGTTTGGTGAGGCCTATAAAATTTTTCATAGATATTTTGCTTACCAGCGGGACTATACAGCATTTTGGCCTAAATGAGACTCTCAAGCAATTTAACCCCTTAAGGACAAATGACGTGCCTGGCACGTTGATCGCCTCCTAAGCTTCAATGATGTTGCGGAAATGCCTCGATAGCAAAGCATCGAAAACTCACCCCAGGATGGACCACAGGGGCCACTGCGAGAGATTTTGCCCCTCCCAAGATGGAGGTGCCCTTTAAAAGATATGTTTTCAAGAGAGTCTATTCAGCGCCTTCGACTCACTGGTAATCTGGTAACAGTTAAAAATAATTATGCAGCGATGTCACCATCAGGGAAACTATCCAGTTCCAACAAAATGTAAAAATAAATAAATATTTTTATGAGCAAGTGCTAAATTAGCACTGTATTTTCCCAAAATTCCTGTCTTGGAAACAGTTAAAAAAATTGCTTTCACATACTCTTGGGATGTCTAGTTTTAAAAAAGCATGGTTTGCTGGGGTAAATTGAATTGGCCAGCCCCCAAAAACTTGTTCCTCCCAAATGTGACCCCCAAGTAACCCAACAAACTCTGCATGGATAGTATGAATGTGTAACAAGCAGTTAGTAAACATTGATAAATGTAAAAAATGCACTTTGGATGTATAAAATACCAAGGCAAAACATATAATTGGGGATACTGTTCTGTTGACAACGGAGAAAGGACCAAGGAGTAATTGTTTCTAAGAACGTAAAGGCAATGCACCTAGTGGCTAGTTGCTAGACACACATTTCCCCTGCACAAGTGAACCAATAACACCAGGCGTACATTCTGGCCTTCATTGGCCTCATTAGTGGAACAGGGTTGAAACCTGAAATGCTCCCAAGCGGGGACACACCGTAGCACAGGCAATGAAGTGGCTATCCATTCTTGGTTGAGTGTCTTACATATGTATTGTACCAAATTGTATCCTTTGGGGATCAGTTGGGGCCCACCCTAAGTGTAAACGTAAATCCAGATGTGGACATTCTCACATTCTCTTGTGCCTAGAGATATGCCATATGCATTACACTGATAAGGCCAATGAAGACCAAACATCCATCTGGGGTTATGTCGTCAGTGGCATCTCCAGCTTTCATATTTAGGGGGGCACATGGGGGGGACAGGGACCAAAGTAGGGGGGCAATTATGAAACACTACATATACACTATATATATATATATATAAAGGCTCGTTAAGAGCCAAAACGTTGGACCTTTACTAAGCCAATAAACTTTACAAAGAGAAGACCCGCTGAGTGCATCAACTTTATTTGCATGCTATACCGGTATATACTTTTTGGATTGTTAGCACCCGGGCATATTACAACTGACTCCAGTCAAGTGAGGGCATTAAATACCATATCTTTGTATATATATATATATATATATAGCCATCCCTATATCGGTACAAGTCTCTTAGAGGCACAGGCCACATTCCATCTGTGTGCCACTTTCCATCCAAGCGCCAATTTTTACTAAGTGCCACTATCTGGGAGTTTACCAAGGGAGTTCACCAAGGAGGACCTGGGAGACTCCCTACAATCAATATTCCACTGAACTGTCAAGTGCTGCCTACTGCTTACTGGGGTTGCTCCACCTCCATTGCATTACCATCACATTTTTTCTCCACATACCATGTTCACAATCCTCTTGTTCCTACTTTCTCTTTCCTCTATTGTTAGTAAAATCATTATCCCTCTCTCCAGCCGCCAGCCACCCCACACTATGTCTGTATTGTACCATCATTACTTTCTTCTCCCCTTCTCTCATCCCAAGCGCTTCTCAACTTCACCTCCTCTTGTTCCCCAACCTCCCCCACTCCCAGCAATCTCTCCGCTCACACAAGTCCTATTCCCATCTCCTCTCACTCTCTCTTCTACTTCCTACACCTCACACTCCCAGACCTGATGAAAGGGTGGAGGGGTAGGCTTCCTACTCTCCCCTACTTGTACTTTTCAACCTATTTCCTCTGCCCCATCACTCTTTCTCTTCATTCAAAGTCCTTGCTATCCGACTATTTCATCTCATCTCCATACACATTGCTGTTATATACCGTCGGGCTAACATCTTTCTTGATCACTTCTCCTCATGGCTTCCTGTTTTCCTCTCTTCTGATATTCCTTCTGTTGTCCTTGGGGATTTCAACATCCCAGTTCAGACCTCATTGAGTCCCATGGCTTCAAAATGTCTTTCTATTACCTCCTCTTTTGATCTCACACAACATATTAACTCTCCTACTCATGATGATGGTCACACCATGGACCTTACTTTTTCTAGCATGTGCTCTCTCACTAACCTTTCTAATTCCCCTTCCCCCCTCTTTGACCATCACTTCCTTTCCTGCTCTCTAACCTTGCCTATCCTTGCCTTACCAGAGACCTCAGCTCTATTAACCTTCAGAACTTCTCAATCAATTTACTCCCTCTGCTCTCTCCAAACTCAAGCACGACATGCCCTAACAATGCTACCTCTGCCCTTGAGCATGCAGCACCAGTTACTACTCGCTCCTCGCAACATTCATGCTTCCAACCTTGGCACATGACTGTAACCCAGCCCCTACAACGATGTTCCCGCACTGCTGAACGTAGTTGGCGAAAGTCTCATTCCATGTCTAACTTTCTCCACTATAAATTAATTCTATGTTCCTACTACTCTGCTCTCAACCTTGCCAAAGAAACCTACTTCACCTCCCTCATCTCCTCCCTGTCTCACAACCCTAAACGACTGTTTAATATTTTCCATTCCCTGCTTCGACCAATCCCTACTATCCCTTCCACTAATCTTAATGCATTTGACTTTGCCACATACTTCAACAATAAAATTTAAACTTTCAGAGATGACATATCTGCACAGTCACCACCCTACCCTCACCCTCCCTCTGACTATGTGCCCCCTACCCACTGACTTTTTCTCCCTTCACTACATTAACTAATTTACCTGCTGTCAACGAAGAGGATGTACATGTTCTTCTTCTTTCCTCTTGTCTAAACACATGCCCCCTTGACCTGCTCCCTTCCCATTTCAACCAGTCTCTTTCACCTACCCTTGTCCCTACTCTAGCTCATATCTTCAACCTCACTCTCACTACTGGATCTGTCCCATCCTCCGTCAAGCATGCTACCATTACTCCTATCTTGAAAAAGTCCTCCCTTGGCCCGACTGATCTCTTCAATTACAGTCCCATCTCTCTACTTCCTTTCACCTCCAAGCTTCTTGAAAGAATTGTTTATACCTAATTAACTAAGTTTCTGGATTCCAACTCCCTGCTTGATCCTCTGGTTTTCGCCCTTGACACTCTACTGAGACCGCCCTTACTAAAGTTACTAATGACTTATTCGCTGCTAAATCCGAGGGCAACTACTCCATGCTAATCCTACTGGACCTTTCTGCTGCTTTTGACACTGTGGACCACCCTCTTCTCCTACAAATGCTTCATGATCTCAGCCTCCGTGACACTGCTCTCTCCTGGTTCAATTCTTACCTCTCTGATCGTTCCTTCAGCGTCTCTGTCTCCAGTAACACGTCCCCTCCCTCTCTCAGTTGGGTTACCCCAAGGCTCTGTTCTAGGACCCCTTCTGTTCATTTTTTACACTTCCTCGCTTAGCAAACTGATCTCATCCTTTGGCCTTCAATACCACCTGTATGCTGATGACACCCAGATCTATCTATCCTCCCCTGATCTCTCTCCCTCTGTCTTAGATCGTGTAACTAACTTCCTTGCATCTGTCTCTTCCTGGATGTCTGCACGTTTCTTGAAGCTTAACCTATCTAAAACAGAACTTCTCATCTTCCCTCCCTCCAATGCTAATATTCCCCCAACAATTTCCTTCATTGTTAATGGTGCCATCATCTTCCCGTCTACTCATGCATGCTGTCTTGGTGTCACCCTTGACTTCAAACTTTCGTTCATCCCCAGTTGTCTCCATCTTAAAATCATTGCCCACACCATGCCTTGATTATCTCCCGTCTTGATTACTGTAACTCTATCAAAGCTGGTCTCCCTCTTAACCATCTCACCTCTCTACAATCCACCATGAATGCTGCTGCCAGACTTATTTTCCCCTTCCATCGCTTAACTAACGTCTCTCCACTCTGTCAGTCTCGTCACTGGCTGCCTGCGTGCTTCAGGATTCATTTCAAAATCTTCACTCTTACTTTCAAAGCCCTTCACAGCAGTTCCCCTCCCGACATCTCCTCACTCATCTCTAAATACACTCCTAACCGGTCAATTTGTTATGTTACATACTACTAGTTATGTCCTGTCTACCCATTGTACAGCACTACGGAGTTTGATGGCGCTATATAAAACAATAAATAATAATAATAATATGCGTTAGACATGCATTTTTAACTACATAATATGTACTTATCTCTTTGAAGTAAAGACCTTGACTAAAATATAATTTAAAAATAACAGCTGCCAATATATATAAATATTAGCCCCTGCTGCCAATATATATTAATATATCAGTATATGTAATATAAAAAATTGGACCATACCCAAGCATTTCCTTGGGCCCCGCTCCTCGCTCCCTAGCATGCAATCACTTCCTCCGCTACCACACCAAAAAAAAATATTTGCCACATTGATTACAGATCAGGGAAAGTGAGAGACTGTGAGAGACTGCACCGTGACATTGAGAGGTCCTCTCCCCCTGTAATCAGGCCTAGAGTCCCTTTGTCCCCTCATTCACTAAACCACACCTCTCTTTTACTTACTCCCTCTAGTTCAGGTATAGATCAAATAAACACATGGAAACAGCACTCCAGGTAGTGATCAACTGAATAAGACATAGAAACCCTGTATTTACAAGTATACATAAATAATGTATGGAAACATAGCATAGCAGATATAGATCAACAGAATAACACAAAAACCCAGCTTTGCAGGTATAGATCAATTGGAATTCACATAAAAACTCAGCCTTAAAGGTATAGATAAACCCCCTAAATTACAGGCATAAATCACAGGTTGCACACCCCAAAGGCCAGCCTTGGCATCCACGTTGCCAACATAGAACCTGAACCGCACACAAATTACACACACACACACAGGACGTGCCATCTTTGTCCCCAAACAGCCCAGAGTCAACATTGTCCCTAAACAGCCCAGCGTATGACATCTTTATAACAGTCACTCACTAATTCACTTTCATTCACAGAATTCATTTACACAATCATTTATTCTTTCACACAAATTATTTACACATTCGTTAATGCATTCTCACAAATTCATTAATTCTCTCACTCATTCACACATTAATCCACACATTAATCCATTCATTCTCTCTCATTCTGTCTCTTTTTTTTCAATATTCTTGCTACCCTCCTTTCTATCTACCCCCTCTCTCCCCTTCTCACTATCTCCTCCCCTTTCTCACGATCTACCCCCTCTCTCCCCTTCACCCTATCTACCCCTTCTAACTCCCTTCTCCCTATATATCCCCTCCTCACTATCTACCCTTTTTCCCCCGTCTCACTATCTACCCTCTCCCCTCATATTCTGTTGCTCAGCATGAAATGCCGGCACTGCGACCATGACAGAGGCTTCGCGGAGGAGAGTGAGAGGCGCCAAACGGTTGCTGAAAACTTATTCCTGAACGACTGCTTGGCACCTCTCTCTCCTCCACGTCTAATCATAGCTGCACAAAAAAAGACGGCGTTTCAGTTGGGGGGGCACACGGGGGGCACAGCATGATGTAGGGGGCCTATGGCCCCCTCTCGCCCCCGCCGACACCACTGTCCCTTGTGCAGGCAAAATTTGAGATGCTTCAAAGAGGGGACACACTGTAGAATAGTTTATGAAGCAGCTGTCTGTTCATGGTTCATGAAATTTGTTTTGCATTATACAGTACTAAAAAATTAGGTTTGACCAGAGATCTTTAAAGCAGCATAACCATCTCCCCCTTTCTTCTAGGGCACCTCAAATGCATACAAAACAGTCTTATCTGTGCCCGATGGCTTTATGCAATATATATATATATATACTGTTTTGTATGCATTTGATGATGCCACGTTGGATAGGACTTTGCCTTTTTTTCATCTCAGTTTACATCTGGCTTTTTTTTAGGAGTGCTCAGGATTCCTTGGGACAAAAACGAGGATGTTAATTATTGCTGGATGGCCCCGAAAAGGTAAGTGAAGTGTGGGAAGGTTGGTAGGGATTTATTTGTTTGTTTTTCTTACTTGTTACTGTGCACCCACAGGGAAGGGATTAAGGGGGGTACAGGATGGGGTCCGTAGCTCTCTAATGATTGTTATTTTTCACACCTTGGGAAAGCCCAATATGTGGAGTGATTAATACTTTAAAAAATATATATAATTTCGATGATATGAAATAAAAATACAAAATATCCAAAATATTGTAATGACAACAGCACTTTCTTATTTGTGCATTGTGTCGTTTCGTCTAATCCTTTGGTCTCTGGCATATAATCATACTTCTAATATTTCTCTGTACCATAGCAACCTAAATTCTCATCAGAATTCTTTCAGCGGAAAAAAAAACTATTTTGTAGTAATCTCATGTACACAGTCTCTCACTATCTTTCATTTATGGAATAGCACAGGAGAAAGTTATTATTTAAAACAATATTTGAAAGAATGAAATGCCCTTGGACTGATTTTGCAGGACAGTAATTCACATCTTGTGTCAGTTGGATTTTTCTAGCTATTTACATTTCATTCCCTTATAACATTCTCCTGGATAACATTTTTCTGAATTCATCCACTTCATTCTTTAATTGATTTTAAAATATTGCAAGTATAGTAAACCCGGTAAAAAGATCAATTTAGTGTGGCATCAGATAAATAGTTTTATGAGCTCTGCCCCAGGCAGCAAATATATAATATGTGTTTGTGTATATATGTTTTTTTATGTCAAGGATAAATAATAAGAAGAAATAATAAAACCAAAAAGAAAGAAAAGGAAGAACAATGATAATGAAAACAGGGCTCTTTTAGGAAGAATTCTACCTGCCAAATACAAAAGACTAAAGCTGAGGTGGAAGAAGTAGCAAATATGCTTAATGCCAAAATGAATGGGGCAGTGTTTGAAAAACCTATGGAGGTTGTCACATTTTGATCTTTAATAGGTTGTGCCTGTGGGTGTGGTAATTGTCAAGGCCATTGGAATAGTTTTATTGGTGTAAGCTAAAATAGTTGGTTTAGAAGAGAAAAAAAGAGAGGAGAGACAAAGGAAAGGGGGTTCAATAGAGGAAGGATAGGAGAGAACATTTAAAGATAGGAGGGAAAAGGAGAAAAAGAGATGAGGAAAGAGGGAAAGCAAAGAAAGCAAAGGACAGACAAGGGAGAAAGCAAGGCAAGAGGGAAAGAGATAGATGAGAGAATAAAAACTGGAGCAAAGAAAAGAAAGGAGAACATAAAGACAGAAGAAAAGGGAGACAGGTAAAGGAGAGAGAGAGAGAAAAAAAAAGAAAAGAAGAGCAAAAGTGATGCAAAGAAATTAGAGAATACGAGAGAAAAGGGAAAATATGTTGAATGAGAATGATGTCATTTGGATACCCCAGTTTCTGCACAAGATATTAAGAAAACATATCCAATACATTGTAAAACGGAGCAAAGCTACTCACAGTTGTAGTTCTCGAGAGTGTCTTTTACTATCTATATTCCACAGAATATTATCCCACAAAGATGTGCTATATTGCATTCCAGGGCTTTCGTGCTGCTGATTTCTCTATCTTATTATGAGACTGTGCATGGGAAATCTGTGCAGGTGGAAACCCTATGTGGAGGACACACAAGCAGAAGATAGACCTATAATGACTGCCTGCATTGAATATATTAATTTGTGACATAAAAGTATAAAGATACCACCATACAAATCTTATATAGTGTGAGTCAACAGATAATTTCTAGTACTTATGTTGTATTAATTAAGCTTGTTATGAGTTGCATAGTTAAGCCTTCCTCTAGTCTCAAACAAAGATGTGGCAGGTCTTTTGGAGGTGGTCAGTAGTGAAATAACTTGGTTCAACACCAACTGGTTCAACACAGATTGAAGCAAAACAACTAAATCAACCTTTTATTTATTTTAAGAATATGACAAAGGGATGTGTAATGTTTGAATATATAACACAATCTCTGCTGAGCAATATTCTTGATAAAGCATACATACTGTCTAAATACAAGTGAAACAAAGTATGAGACAAATCATTAGCTGTAGAAATGTTGTTTCAATTTGTTGAAAAGTTAATTCTAATTCCATATTATTAGAAATATACAATGTTTACAGTACTGTTATTTTCTATTAAATCATAGATGTGCATGTATTTGTTAATTAGTGCAGCTGTTTGCAGGTTGCCAGCTTTGCTATGAGATATTGATATAGCCAGTATACTGGCAGAATCAATTTCTTCAATAATAGGTAAAGGTTTCTCTAGAGTAAGCTCATGTATTTTTGGAAATGTTGTTTGTTTGCCAGCAGATTTCGAATCATTTATTCTTCAGTGGCCCCAAAAACAGCAGACTGTAATAAGTTTCTCTAGCAGAAACATATTAGGCCATAAAACCATCACTTTTTGAGCAAGGAGGTAAAATGCATACTTCTTTTTCTGTGGAATGTGCTTTAGGCACAACAAATTCCCCTAAGCTAACATTTGTACTATTAGTTGTAAGCTTTCGTAGCTGGACTGTGGAAAATTAATGTAGATTACCAAAGACCAATTTTCATACATATTATATATAAAAATTATATTTAGCACAGAGCTTGAATCTTCAGCAATACACAGTTTAGCAAGCAAAACCAAGTCATCTTAAATATGCCATATGCTATGAATTAAAACATACTGTCCTTAAGACAAAGTAATATCTATTTATTTAAAAACCTATTTGTACAACCCAAAGCTGTTCAATTTTATGCTTAATTAATACATTATAATAGTTTGTGTTAAGGCTAATTAATCCTGAGCTATCATAATCTAATGGCATTGCTAAGTGAAGTTTTCGAGGTACTAACAGTGCTTAATTATTATGAGTCTATTATATTATATATACTTGTGTGTTTTCCAGTGTAATTATCAAGCACTTCTTTCAACTGCCCCATGAAATTGGACCACAAATACTCCTGAACTCCTGAAACACCATACAGAATAGGGCAAGGTAAGCACACAGAAAATAAAGGGTTACATGATAATTCAATATACAAAAACACAGTTGGTGTGAAAAGATACATTTCCACAAGAATGCCAGCCACATCACTCCCATCACCCTTATCTTGAGCTTGGCTGTGGATGATGGGAGTTGTAATCCACAAAAGCACATCAGCTCATTTCTAAAAACAAATGTGGATGTAGGGTGTTAGTGTTATTTTTATTGTGTTTTTTGTCTGTGTAAAAATTATATATTAAAATTATATACCTAAAGATGAGCAGACTAGCTATACACTTTACCACCAACCTTGCACCGAAGACAGTCCACCACTTAAGTTTTCATTTAAGTTTAATCACAGAAGTTAAATCTTGCGTGAGATAGGAGATAAAGCACCAGCTTTAGTGTTTCTAACACCAGGCAAGTAAGTTATATGTAGTTGAAAATATATATAATACCATTACAAAAATAAATATCACCTACCTATCAAGGACGAAGACATTAGGCAGCCTGCAGGTATTTGAGACAACACTTATGCATATACACAATTTTGGGATGTAATCCCCTTCCAATAAATTCTTCCAATGCACATTTGATGGCCAGTGGTTCCTTTCTGCAAGCGTAGTAATTAATCTTTGCTGAAAACAATTTCTTAGAAAAACAGTCAATTGGATGTTTTATCACCCATTCTTAGTAAAAGGCCAGGATAGATTAGGTTAGGTGCTATGGTCATTAAGCATATCAAATGCTTCTTGATTTTAAGAGGACCACAAAAACCTAGTACCTTGTTTAGTCAGAGAAGTGGGATAATAATAATGTGTGTATGTGGGAGTGGCAAAGTGTAAGTGTGAGTATGCATTGCAAAAATAGTGTGTGTGCAGGCCGGGGTGGGATGGTGTTGTTTTTTTTTCCAGTAGGGTCGTCTTATATTCAGGCCTTTTTTCCTTTAAGATCCAAAGGTTGGGGAGTCATCTTATAACCCATGTCAATTTACAATTGAGCAAATACAGTGATATTAATGCCTCATTGTTAATCAGCCAGATGGACATGCTCACTAATGAAGGTCTAAAGAGGAAAACACTTCATTAGCACTGCCATAAAGAATCAGCGTTGAATTTGAATAAGTAAAGTAATTAAGTCACCCAAAGTATCACATAGTAAAAATGGCAGCCATCCAGGTCTGTAAATAAAGGAAGTTTATTTGAACAAAATTAGTTTTTTCCAGTGCTAACCTAGATTACTGTATACAGCACTAGAGGAGAAAAAAATCTATTTTTTTTTCTTCCGCTTTAAAGGATTATAATGCAATAAAACAAAAGAAAAATGTATAGATGACACTAACGAGGAGCTTAAAAAGTGTGAAGGAAGCATGTAACTTCATAAGACAACAGCCTTGCTTATAAAGCTAATGAATGCAAATTAGGCAAATGATGATAAGCGAGGAATAATAAGCTTCCAGCAAATACAAAAAGCATATCTGCTTAATGGAAATGCACAGCTTTGAACTGAGTAAAAATAATATCTGAGAACAAAATAAAATTCCTAACAGTTTCAGTTATTTGCAATCCGTGAGAACCACAGGGCTAAAGTCAAGCCTATTTTCAATTCTGTGTGAAACAGGGCCCCAGCATTTTCCCTTAATGTTTTATATGTTTTCTTGTGAAGTGAGTTGAAGTCTAGTAGTCTCTGAAGTAACTTTTTGTTTTATTTCACTGTAAATTTCTTTAACATATTGCTGTTTTTTTTAAACATGTGTATCCTGGACTAGATAGATAGTGCATATCACAAAAGTGAGTACACCCCTCACATATTTCATTATATCTTTTCATGTGACAACACTGCAGACATGATACTCTGCTACAATGTAAAGTAGTGAGGGTACAGCCATTAACACACAGCCATTAATGTCTAACACCTTGGCAACAAACGTGAGTACACCCCTAAGTAGAAATGTCCAAATTGGGCCCAATTAGCCATTCCCTCTCCCCGGTGTCATGTAACTCAATAGTGTTACAAGGTCTCAGTTGTGAATGGGGAGAAGGTGTGTTACATTTGGTGTTATCGCTCTCATACTGGAAGTTCAACATGGCACCTCATGGCTCTCTGAGGATCTGAAAAAACTAATTGTTGCTCTACAAAAAGATGGCCTGGGCTTTAGGAAGATTGCCAAGACCCTGAAACTGAACTGCAGCACGGTGGGCAAGACCATACAGCGGTTTCACAGGACAGGTTCAACTCAGAACAGGCCTCGCCATGGTCGACCAAAGAAGTTGAATGCACCAGCTCAGCATCATATTAAGAGGTTGTCTTTGGGAAATAGACGTATGTGTGCTGCCAGCATTGCTGCAAAGGTTGAAGGGGTGGGGGGTCAGCCTATCAGTGCTCAGACCATGCGCCGCACACTGCATCAAAGTGGTCTGCATGGCTGTCTTCCCAGAAGGAAGCCTCTTCTAAAGATGATGCACAAGAAAGCCCGCAAACAGTTTGCTAAAGACAAGCAGACTAAGGACATGGATTACTAGAACCATGTCCTGTGGCCCGATGAGACAAAGATAAACGTATTCAGTTCAGATGATGCCAAGCGTGTGTGGCGGCAACCAGGTGAGAAGTACAAAGACAAGTATGTCTTGCCTACAGTCAAGTACACTGCCTTGCTAAAGAAGCTGAAGGTAAAGGTGATGGACTGGCCAAGCATCTCTCCAGACCTAAACTCAATTGAGCATCTGTGGGGCATCCTCAAACAGAAGGTGGTGTAGTGCAAGGTCTCTAACATCCACCAGCTCCATGATGTGTTACATCTGTAGTGGGGAAATTAATGGAAACAATGTTAAAGGAAAGGATTGTTGAACATCTGAAGTCACATGGGTTTCAAGATCAAAAACAACATGGGTTTTCCCCAGGAAGATCATGCCAAACGAATCTTATTGATTTTTTTGATTGGGTGACTAAAGTAATTGATCAAGGTGGTGCAGTAGACATTGCGTATTTGGGAGTTTAGATCCCAATGTTGTTGAATGGATTAAGGAGTGGCTGAGTGACAGACAACAAAGAGTTGTAGTCAATGGCGTATATTCTGAACAAGGTCTTGTTACCAGTGGGATACCTCAGGGATCTGTACTTGGACCCATTATCTTTAATATTTTTATTAGTGATATTGCAGATGGTCTTGATGGAAAGGTATGTCTATTTGCTGACGACACAAAAATTTGCAACAGGGTTGATGTTCCTGGAGGAAGAAGCCAAATGCCAAATGATTTAGGTAAACTGGAAAAATGGCCAGAGCAGTGGCTCTTGGCATTTAATGTGGATAAATGCAAAGTAATGCACCTGGGGCATAAAAACCCAAGGGTTTGATACTGTCCTAACCTCATCGTGTGAGATTTAAAGGTAGGTAGACAATGCAGTAGAGCAGTAGGTAATGCTAGCAGAATGCTTGGTTGTATAGCAAGAGGTATTGGCAGTAGCAAGATGGAAGTGCTCATGCCGTTGTACAGATCACTGGTGAGACCTCACTTGGAATATTGTGTATCTCCAGAAGGATATAGTTGGAGAAAGTTCAAAGAAGGGCTACTAAAATGGTTTATGGATTACAGGATAAACCTTACCAGGACAGATTAAAGGATCTTAACCTACATAGCCTGGAACAAAGACGTGACAGGGGGGATATGATAGAAACATTGAAATACTTAAAGGGAATCAACAAGATAAAGGAAGATATTTAAAAGGAGAAATACTACCACAACAAGAGCGCATAGTCATAAGCTAGAGGGGCAAAGGTTTAATGGTAACATCAGAAAATATTACTTTACGGAAAGGATAGTGGACGCATGAAATAGCCTTCCAACAGAAGTGGTAGATGTTAGTACAGTAAAGGCATTTAAGCAAGCATGGGATAGGCATAAGGCCAAGCTAGATATAGGATAAGGGCAGGTACTAAAGGAAAGTACTCAGAGGTTGGGCAGACTGGATGGGCCTACTGGTTCTTATCTGCCGTCACTTTCTATGTTTCTATGTCGTCATGGAGGAGTGGAAGAGGACTCCAGTGGCAACCTGTGAAGCTCTGGTTAACTCCATGCCCAAGAGGGTTAAGGCAATGCTGCAAAATAATGGATGCCACACAAACTATTGACACTTTGGGCCCAATTTGGACATTTCCACTTAGGAGTGTACTCACTTTTGTTGCCAAGGTGTTAGACATTAAAGGCTGTGTGTTGAGTTATTTTGAGGGGACAGCAAATTTACACTGTTATACAGGCTGTACACTCAATACTTTACATTGTAGCAGTGTGTCATTTCTGCAGTGTTGTCACATGAAAATATATAATAAAATATTTACAAAATGTGAGCTACTGTAGATAGATTGTGACAGCTGACTAGATTACTAATATTAAGGGGTAATACAAGTCTGATAAATATATACTGTATACACTGGGATAGTATAAGTTACAAAAACTTTGTATATTACTTCAGCACTAAGGAATTATTTTAGTTTTAAAATAGTGGAGGGTGGATGCTTGTTAATTTCGAAGTGATATGGCATTCCACAGCAAAGGAACATAAAGAAGAAAAACTGTTTGCTGGAAGTTTAAAGGAGAAGCAATGTCTCATTTTAATGAATGTCACGATGCCCACAGGGAGCCAGAATGGAACGGAGTGGGCCTTGACTGGGATGCCGAGTAGGGCTAGGCCTGACGGCAATTTATGAATTTTGAGGGGTGTAATTTAGGGAGGTTATTTAAGGGTAAGTGTCATTAGGTTAGGGGCCATTTTCTGTGTCACCCTACCTCGTTTAGTTTGTCCCACCCTACTGTTTGTGGTGTTGGTTGGGTGGTTAATTTTGTCACAGTCGGGGGTGGAAGCTTACCAGGCATCTAGGGCATGAATGTTCTGGAGGAGAGCATTCAGTGCTATTTCGGTAGGAGATTCCTGGCTTGTGGTGCTTGGAGCCTCGAGTCTGGGGTTGGGCATCCGGGTAGAGGAGAGGACCTCCTGTGTTGGTTACTTGGTAAGCTTAGGGGTGTTTTTTACTTTTGTTATTTATTTATGTTAATTATTTAGGTTATTTATTGGCGTTTAGTTTGGTAGTTATTGTCCTGTTAACGCACCTATTTTTGGTTTAGGTTTCACAGGAAAAAATTTTTGGTTGCTACCCCTAATATTTTGCAGGAGAAGAGGAGTACTTATTAAACTTATTAAAGGGGAATCTTATTAAAGGACATTTCAGACAGCAACCTGACTTTGATAGGATATGAACAAGATAGCAATGTTTCTTTTTATTTATATATGAGGAATTAAAATGTGTCCTGTTTTTTTTATTATTCACTGCCATGTATTAGGAAATTCCTTGGTTTTGGCTCAGAATGAAGTAAGTGGAAATTTCAATTGCACTGGGAAATCAAAATAAATTACTCTGCCATTCATGTAAGCAATCTGATAATTATGATTAATGTTACTATGATATACTGCTCTCTGTCGTGAAAAAAAGAAAATCTTCATAGCCTAAACAATATAGTAGCATATTTTATTACTGTCTGATACACAATATGCCTTAACAAATTGCACATACAAGCATCAGCATTCCAAAAGATATAATACAAAAATAAATACCTTCATTTCTACCACAACTAGACAAAACTAAGACTCTTTACAGATGCTTTAATAAACGTGCGTATCATTAATATGCAAAACTTGATTGCAATGGTTTTTGGCTTCCCAATGCATAATCAGATATCCTGACCACTTCAAGCAGCTCTTAAATGTCCAACTAAAATTAGGAGTATAAACCAAAAAATGAACACCTTTACCTAGGTATGAATGTGTCCCTTGTGAGCATGAAAAATAACACATTTTCAAATGTTTTTTTTTTCATTACAGACATTTTCCCCTAAGCCTATTTCTGTTTATTTGTAGAGTAACCTTTTATGTCTTCATAGAATGCTAATAAGTTAGTTTCACAAAACCTGTCTTTCACAGTATTTAATATTATGTTGTCTTAAAATGAATAAAACCACAGCACAACTTCTACTGCAGGTTTTGCCCTGGTTTTGAAAGACAGAATGGTGATGTCCTTAAACTTATCCATTGCTGGCTGATTCTCTCTGTTAGATCAGATCACTTTTGCAGTGATCTGGTTTGAATGAAATTCAGCAATTACATCATTAGATTGGGCCGCTGATATGTTTTTCAGTTTATATAGCCAATATATTCCCTCCAATTTACAGTCATAAAATGTCGGATTGAGAGACATGGCGCTAAACATATCCATCAAGAAATCTTCCAACATATCTTGCGTTATGAATTCTGGAACATTGCAAAACTGTAAGTTTGAGCTCATAGACAAGTCCTACAGCTATTTCTTGTTTTATGGTAGCCACTGCCAGTTAAGAGTTTAGGCAACATTTTAAGAAGTCCTGAATCACATCCTGGCTTCCAGCATGTTCCAATGACTCTTGTCAAGCTTCCAAGAATCCATGACATCCCCATGCCACTGCACTCTATTTGGGACCACTAAAAGTATGGCACTGTAATCACTTCACCGTTTCATGCCCCATTTGTGTTAGGGGGTACAAATATCACATAGTCTTATGTGCAAAAGCAGTACCCATACATTGTTCCATGTATACATTGTTCCATAAGTTGTTGAGTAAAGACAGGAGATGTGCATAAACTTTGATAGTGCTGTTGCCAAGGGAGCAAAGGTAAAGAAGTCTGCATGCTCCTACAACCAATCTGTCATGGCGCATGTGATCAATATATGTTTCTTTGAAGATTGAGATCATATATTTTAATCTATGGCAGAGGCGAGTAACAGTAGTGCTCACTAAAGAGGTTTTTTCTTGCTGCATACTTTTACTTTGTATCAGAGGCACTGCTAGGTCTCTAAAACATACAGCATGTTGGATAGCAGTGGAGTTCGCTTTGGGAGTGGACGCTGTACACACTGTACATATATAACACACAAACAAATATTTGCAAAACATCTATACATTACCCAAATTCTGATTTCTTCATTTCCAGCACTCAGATTGCATACACAGTATTTACCCCATACTCACATTGCACCCACAGTGGTCTCCTCTGAGTCTTAGGTCTCCTCTTAATCCTCCCCTTTCTCATTATCTCTTCAATTTCTCTTAGCTTAGCTTTTCATTTGCTCTTTAGCTCTACTCTACTTTCCCTTTTATCTTTCCATTTTCTTTCTGTCCCATTTATCTTTATCTATGCCCTTTTTCATTATCTCTCCCTTCTCTTTGTTCCCTTTCTCATTATCTTTCCTCCTTTTTCTTTATCTCTCCTTTCTTATGTCTCTTTGTCCGCTTTATTTTTTTTTAATTTCTTATTGTCCACAAAAACTTCACAAATAATTAACAATACCACAATTTAACATTACAGTGGCATACAAAACAAACATACATACAAGAATTCCATTAGTCTGGATCATACTATTCTATCTATATCTGGTGTCTGAGTTTCTTTGGACAGGGTTCCAGTCGGTAATAAATTACCTCTAAACATCGAGTTCTCCACCTAAATTGTCTCACCTTTAATTTACTTTATATCTCCCTTATCTTCCTATTTCTTCTCATTATCTCTACTTCATCCCTCCTACTTCTTATCTCTCCCTTTTCAACGTATCCTTCTTCCTTCTTATATTCTCTCATTATTTCTCTCCTCCCCTTTATCTCAACCACTCTTCTATTTTTCTACCCCCCCTGTGCCCTCATATATCCTCCCTTTCACTATCTCTCTCCTTTCTCCCTATCTCTACTCTTTTTCATATAATATTTAGCATATTTTCTCCATCTTTCCTTTGCCTCTCCCCAGTAGCTTACATACCACAGTGGCACACATTTCAAACACACTCTCACATTTGCTCAGGCTTACACAATCACACCAAAACACATGCGCACAACACTCATCTTTATATTGTAACAAGGTGCGGGGTGTTGTTGTGGAAGGGGTATACATTCCCCCTCGATTTTGCAGGGTTTTTATACAACATATAGGCCAGGCTGGTGCCCCACCCCGCAGTTTTCATGCACCTGGAATGACACAGGATCCAGGACGGGAGTTGACTCCAATGCACAGGTCAGCTGCAAGTAATTAGCTGCACTGACTGCAATATAACCTGACCTGTTGGACAGAGGGAGAGAAGAGAGAGTTTGTTTGGAAGCAGCAGGGCTGGCTATGCAGAAAAGAGACCATCAAAAAGGTTGGTGGGATTATGTTTTGTTTTAGTTTAGACCCTTAGTAGTGAGGGAGTTATATGTTAGTAAGCGCTGAGACAAGCTAGGCTTTTGTTTGTAGGGAATTTGAGTACTATGTAATCCTGTAAATATCTTCATACGTGGACTACAAATAAATCGTGGTTGATTATCTAACTGAGATGTGGCGTTAATACCCTAGAGGACCGTGCTGTTTGGTACCCTGTGTGGGTGCAGGATCACAATATACACATACATGCTCACACACCCTTGCACAAACATACTCACACAAAAACATTTACACATCCATGCTCACACACCCATATACAAATCAAAGCTCAAATATACACATGCAGGCTCACACACATATATGCTTACAGTACATGCACTTGCACATACATACTCATACATACAAAAAGGAGCCAACCCATAAGGAGACCATATTAGAAAAAAGTGTTCACAAATGTAGCTTTGGTATCAGACATTACTGTACATACATTAAATGTAATCAGAGTTTTAATTGTCAATTTATAACTGATTTTGGATATTCAAAATATCAACAACATATTAAAAAAGCATTGGGCTTAAGAAAGGTAACAGATAACCCTGAAGTTGTCTTTAAAAAAACTAGAACTATCGGTACTTATCTCAAAATAATTGGAGCTACATATCATTTGAAGAAGTATAACAGCTGGCTGGAGTACAAGCCTCTTGGCTTTTATAAATGTGGTAGATGTAAGGTCTGCAATAAAAAGAAAAAGAAACACATTCTACTTCAACAGTGACTAAAACAACCTAGCAAGTGAAACATTTTTATTAATTGTGTCACACACCGTAGGTTGTGTGTCTAATCTAGTGGGAATGTGGAACACAATACATAGGTCAAACAAGCAAATCTTGCTATACATGAACATCTCAATTCAATAGAGCACAGCTCGGAGAACTCAGACAAGCATTTTGTTGCCTAAATACAAATGAGCCAGGAACAAAAAGGTTGTCAGAAATCGTTTTAGGCCTCATGGACAATTCTAGCTGTGACGGACCGACCAGGGACCTCAGGTTGTCCCTCTCCGCCAAGAGCGACTTCTCCCTTCAGGACAATAATTGCCCGCAATCCAATGGCAATATCCCCAAGCAAAGTAAAGAGATATCGCTATCCAGTACCCAAATAACCAGGCAAGACTAGTCTTTAGGTGCAACAAGAGGGGAAGTGATTTATTTTAGACACAGACGGCTGGATATATCCAGCAAAACACAGATTAACATAAAAGAAGATATTGGGATACAAACAGGGGCAGTAAAGGGATTAACAATACAAAAGGATACAGATGCCGCTAAAATAAGGGATATACATTGTCTTGATTAGATTATCTCCCAGACCTTAGTGTGCTGTGTGTACACAGTTAGGAAATAAGGAAATAATAAAATACATTTTTATTAATAACACACAAAAGGATAACATGGCTCTCTTTACCAGGGCCCATAGTCTGTAGTAAGGAGGCTGGCACCCAGTCCCCTCCAGGAGCCCATGGCACAGAAGCTTCCGTGACACTATCGTATAGAGCGAGATCAGTTACAGAGTATATTGTGCTATAGCATAAGCAGAAGCCAAAAGACAAAGCAAAAGGTAAAATGTTGATGCATGTTTTCTTGTTTTCTTATTATTGACCAATGCCAACATCATCCCAAAGAATATTTGGCTATTGTGATTTTTGAGATGCAGTTTAAGTCTGTAAATGCAAAATATTATAGCCTTTTATCAGCAAGTCATATAAGGGAGGCTGAATGGGAAACAATACTTGCTGTTATGTGTATTCTAAATGAGAATTATTTGATTCATGGCAATTTCATTTTTAATATAGATATTGAAAGTTGATAGGTCATGCCTTTTTAATAATAATTTAATCAAACGTGATTTGTTTTCTGCAATATGGCAATTTCATTAAATACATTCTGCTCAGTAATTTATTCCACAATGTTTCTGCTGACACGCCCATTACCATTGAGGCTTGATTCAGGATTAAGTCCAAAGTTATTGACTGTTTCTTTAAACTTGCTACAATGCTAGAACATAACATTTAAAGCCCAAGGATGTTCACTTTTTTAATCTTTTTTTGTGGAATGAGATATCAAACTGTCTGTAAGCAATTTCAAGTATTCTGAAATCCCAAAACAAGATGTGAAATACAGAGGAGCCACCTCATATTTCTCTGTTCATTAATATATACTGAAAAAGAAAAAAACAGACAGATTCTTTTTTTTTGATGTAAAACTACAGCTATGGTTCTCTGCCTATACCAACAGTTCGTTCTACTATTTTTCGCTGAACTTATGAAGTCCTTACATACCAGATTTCTTTTTTAATTTATGATATTGCCTTATATCTAAAACATGTTATATTATAAATGTACAGTATATTTGAGTACTATTAGAAGTGTTTTGTGCCTACGTTTATGTAATTATGTTAAATCAAGAAAGACAGAAGTAGTTGAATGCTATGACATTGACAACTGTTCCAATATGACACCTTAGAAATACAGTTCAGCTAGTTAGATATTACTTTTCAACAACTCTCAATTGATTACCTGGTAAATACTGCATAAGTCTAAATCTTAATAAAGTCAAGACCAGGTTTCTCAGAGAGTTTATGACTTGGTTGTTGATTCAATATGAGCAATCCTTAAATCCAAACCAAATGTAAGAAGTGTTTGTACTTATTTGAAATGTATACATGCTTGAATTACAAAAACATGCAATACATAATGAAAAAAGAGTGAATATGTTGTAAATTACCCTGCACCTATGTCATACACCAGCGGCACTGAATATATGTGTGTTTCCCTCAGACGCACAACCAATAAAAACAATTTTAAAAAAGTAGAAAGTGATATTGTGCATTTTAGTGATATCTCTGATAAACAGATGTTCCAAGCATAGAACCTAACCCAAAAAGAGAAACAAAACAAAGAACAAAAATATTGTGTCTTAATCTTTATGGATGTTGGTTTCTTGAATTTAATAATTAATGCGCTCCCATTGTATTGGAATGCCACAAATATTTTTAATTGATATCTTGGAATCCCTTTGCACATGTCCAAAAAGATCCCCAGCCAGGGGTAAAGAAATAATTGTGTCAGCAAGCAGAACAGTATCCAAAACTTTTCATAAATACATAACCTTACATTATGGTCTTGAGTCTTCTGTACTCCTCCAGTATACATCACAATAAAAAAAAGCATTCAAATTAACAATAAAAGAAGAAAATAAAAAGTCACAACCTCTCCACGCTACATGTTTTGCTGACTACTGAGCTTCAACAAGACACGTCGAGGGATTGTGATGATCTTCTCTAAATAGACACTTACTGGCCAAAACGTTTACAGATCGCTACCGGAGCAGCTTATACACCAGCTTATCAGCCCAGAGACAAGGTCTGGCTCTCCACTAAACACTTGAGATTGACCTGTCCCACAATTAAACTGGGTCCTAAATACATTGGCCCATTTATGATCTCATCTCCTCCTCAACGGTAGAATTACAGCTAACAGCCTTTATGTCCATTCATCCGGTTTTCCACGTATCCCTGGTTAAACCCTGGAACGCCAATCCATTCCCCGGCCGGAACCCAGATCCTCCTCCTCCAGTGATTGTTAACAATGCCCCTGAATATGAGATCAAGGAGATCCTGGACTCTCACTACCATCGTAACCACTTTCAATATCAAATACGCTGGAAAGGTTACAATCCTACTGAAGACTCTTGGGAACCATGTAATACGGTTCATGCGCCAGACCTCGTATCATCCTTCCTTCATTGTTGTCTGGACCGCCCAGGCTTTCATAGAGGCCCGAGGCCTCTTCTCACAGGTACCGAATCTAGCGTGTCATCTGGTCCTCTCCTCCGTGGCTGCAGCTAGAGGCTGTGTGTGCTTTCTTTCAACGTTATTGTTCCCTAAAAAAGTGCCGTCGGGAACACGCTTGAGTGACGTCATGGGCGGCAAATTTAAAACCATGCACTGAGCAGTGCTCAGTTATTGTACTTTGTATTGCTACGTTCGTTGTATTTCCTGATTCCTTCCCGTGTACCTGACTACCTCCTCTTCTGCATGGATCCACTAGGGGCGCTCGTGTATACCGGTTCTAAAATGGAAATAAAATTAAAAAATTTGAACCGGCATACACGAGTGCCCCCTAGTGGATCCCTTCTATATTTTCCAACACCAGGAGAGTGTTACGGGCTGCAGCTGGGTATCCGGCGAATAGGAGAAAGGAAAGTACAAAACTTTTTTCCTTTAAACACCTTTTGCACTGGTTTTCACCACATTTCTGTTTCCAGTACCTCCTCTTCTGCACCTAACCTTGGCATCTAAACGGCTTCCTGAATCTTCTGTGTATCGACCTCGGCTAGTTATTGGACTTTGTCTCCCTCCTGTGTTCCAAACCTTGGCTTCCTCCACGACACTGATTTTTGGGGCTTGTCCACTAAAGGCTTTGGTTCAGATCCTGGTGCTGAATTCTGGCGCTGTTATCCACTTCTCCCGACTAACCTGACAGCAACAATACTGTTGAGTTGAAACAATGCTCAATTGGGACTAAGAAAAAGAAAATGTCACCCACAACATTACACCACCACCAGCAGCCTAATCCATTGATACAAGCCAGGATAGATCAATGCTTTCATGTTGTTTACACCAAAGTCTGACCCTGCCATCTAAATGTTGCAGCTGGAATCAAGACCCATCAGACCAGGCAATGTTCTTCCAGTTTTCCATTATCCAATTTTGGTGAGCCTGTGCGAATTGTAGCCTTAATTTCCCGTTGTCAGCTGACAGGTTTGATCTTCTGCTGCTGTAGTTCGATTCAAGGTTCGATGTGTTGTGCATTCAGAGATGGTATTCTGAATACTTTGGTCGTAACGAGTGGTTATTTGAGTTACTGTTGTCTTTCTTACATCTCGAACCAGTCTGCCCATTCTCCTCTGACCTCAACAAGGCATTTTCGACCACACAACTGCCGCTCACTGGATATTTTCTCTTTTTCGGACCATTCTCTGTAAACCCTAGAGATGGTTGTCAAAATCCCAGTAGATCAGCAATTTCTGAAATACTCAGACCAGCCCGTCTGGCACCCGCAACCACACTTGTGCATTCGTATTCGGGCGAACATGAAAACGTACAAGAAGGGTGCATTTTCGTTGTTCAGCCTAAATACCGAATAAATGAACATGGCAACGGCAAAACATATATGAAGACAAAGACACACAACACGAAGAATCTTCATGTTCCTCTTCATCTTCGTTTACTAATCTACCTGGTCCCTTCCTAATTTGCCTACCTTATTTATGCAGCATTGCAGGGGTTAAAAGGAGTGGAAATCCGTAGGTTCGCCGTCAGGAGTTAAAGGGCCGCGCAAGCGACTCTTTTGGTCGCTGACAGGAGCCTCCTCTGGCATCAACCAATTTGGTTGATACTAGAAGAGGCCCCTGCCGGCAACCAATAAAGTCTTTCTTATTATCCACTTTAATCTGCCCGTAGAACAGTTAACAAGGATGAAGGCAAAATATGACTTTAATTGGTCAAAAAGTGAATTGACTTACTTGGGGATTAGACTGAACTTTTACTGGTATAAGTTAATTAATAATAACTGAATAAATGCAAAAGCCAGCTCACCTCCCTATATATTCGTCTGCACGGATCCGCACGGACTTGATGCGTGGAATAAACACAAAGAAAAAGAAGGAGTCGATCCAGGACTTGAATGAAAAAACTTCCAGCTTTTATTTTACTTCAATATTAAAAACATAGTTTACACCTGAGTGCACCTATGTGCACAGGAGACCCGAAATCTGGACGCTGTGATAAAGAGCGGGGTGCCATTCAAAACGCGTCCAGATTTTCGGGTCTTTCCTGTGCACTAGCGTGCACTCAGGTGTGAACTATGTTTTATATATGAAGTAAAATAAAAGTTGGAAGTTTTTCATTCAAGTGCTGGATCAAACCCTTCTTTTTTTCTTTGAAATTAATAATAGCTACAATCATCTATACAAGGAGTTAAATCAAACATTTAATAAATGGAAAAATATTTATATTTCATGGCTAGGGAAAATGAATGCAGTTCGATTTTATTTAATACTTAAACTAAAGTATTTAATGAGAATAGTCCCATTGTTTGTTCCTCAACACAAATAATTTCAAAATCTGTTTCTCGGGTTTGTGGGGGGACCAAGTAAACCCAGAATCTCCTTTACTTCCATGACTCATAAGAGAAGGATGCATGCCATTTCCAGACGTCTTCCAGACGTGATGGCAAGCTAGTTCAAGAAAGTCAAAACCTGCCAGTGGCTCAGATATGAACAAAGATCTGACTATGCTACTTTGGATCGATAGGGCTAGGTTTAAAAAGTTGGAAACTGGTAATAATATGTATTTTTTTTTTTTTACTTTTAACCCATATGAGTTGATTTATAAAATATTGGAGAAATAATTAAGAAAACCTATACACACTAGATTTACCAATCTTTGCTCAGATTCAATCAAAATTGTATCGCAATTTCTTTCCCTTTCTATCACATTCTATTGTAGAAAAGTTTATGAGACAATATATATTATTTTTAGTTTCTTGTCTTAATCATATATTTATTGGAACATTATGTAATCTATATACTATATTCCATTTACTTTCAATAAGATATAGGTATTTGAAAGAATTAGAGATGGCAAATATTAAGACTGATAGCTTTAAAAGGTCGGGACAGAGATATAAGATAGAGAGGTTATAAGGTCTATTGTCTTAGAAAAGATTTTAGAAAAAGGAAAGTTTTTTTAAAGAAATAATGAAACAAAAAAGGTACAGGGCAAAATAAGGGGCAGGAAGTTCAGGGACTGAAAATAAAGAGAAGAAATATACGCAGTTGTGTTTTAACACTGATACAATATATATTGTTATAAAAAGGCTTTTGGAACGTTATCTGATTTTGCATAATTAAAGATGCCGAACAGATTCTACAACATTATAGCGAATTGACCAAGATAGCCATGAATATAGTCCACAACCTTGTAAAATATAATATATTCCATTGATTCTGTAACCAAGAAATGCTAAGCAATTGTGTTTCTAAATTATTTCACCTATTGTGGAAAAAAATATTTTTTAATGAAGAGTGAACAATTTATTCTCTAGTACAAATGTAAAGGATATAATGAAAATGTAACAAATAAACACATCTTCAAACCCATTTAGTTGTATTTTAATTGGAAAGGACATAAATACCTTAGTTGAATGATTTCTTGCCAAATCCATTAAATAGACTAACTCTTCTCCCTACATATCCAACAGATTACAATTAAATAAATGTCAGGAAAGCAACGCACAAACATTAACAATTATATAACTAACTATGCATCTTGCAATACTTCTTGGAAGAGCTATGCAAGTCTGTGCCTTTGTTTAAAAAAGAAATGGTGACAAATTGGATGTCTGGTGCATTCATGACAGTTTCAGGTATCAGCTTTACAGAAGGAATATAATCATGAGTCTAGGCTGACTTTTATAGTATCTAAACAAAGACTGAGGAGATAACGGAGATGTTTCTCCTCAGCACAAATAAATATGTGAACAGAATGTTTACAAAATATTTATGAGCTTATTAGATATTCCAAGTCATTAGCTAAAAAAATATACTTTTGGAGCCATAGTTAGATGACCTACAATCCATTTTGTATTAATACAGTCAACTATTGTGTATATCAGTGCCAAAATAAAAGATTGCAGGCTTTGAACCATATGTCACAGGAAGCTACTTGTAAGTCATTGTGTGATATGAGATTCTCAGTTGGTATAATCCATATCCTCTCACGCTCAAGGTATCAGAGAAGATGCTATTGGAGGTTAGGACACTGTGTCCTATCAAGAGAAAGCCCTAAAATTTCAAAGAAATACCAACTGGTTCCCCTCGGGTTGAGCCTTTTGGGTTTGGGTGATTTTCAGGGTGCACAGGCAGGATATACAATACAAGGCGTAGTCAGGTAAATGGAGTTCAGGATAATCGATAGATCAAAGCCGAGGTCAGGAAGCCAGATTTCATGGTAAACAGTAAATCAGGCTGTTATGTGCACAGTGATAGAGGACAGAAACAAGATGTGGTCCCTTGCACTGTGTGTGTGGGGAGGCATTATAAACAAAGTTTACAGCTAAAATGAGATGTGGCTGTGTACTTCAGATCTGAACTTCCAGCTCCTGGTTTATGTCACTTCCAAACAACACAAAGTTGTGTTCAGCAAAATCACTTGAGTAAAGTGATACAACCCATGCATAGATTTGTCACGTTGTTAGGAGGCTAAAAGGCCACGTTTGACAAGTGTGTATTTTTAACTTGGAATTTTGACATCTGGCCTATGTCCTATTTGGGACATCTTTGATGCCAGCCAATTCAGTTTAACCCCAACAAACCATATATTTTTGAAAACTAGACACCCCTGAGTATTTCAAAAGGTGGAATTTTAAAACTTTCCATGCCACAACATTTTGGAAGATATAACCAATTTTAGGACTTGGTCATAAAAATATATATTTTTTATTATTATTTTTTACATTTACATTTTTTTTTACATCTTCTTTGAAGTGGATAATTATGGTGTTGATCGTTTTTACACGTTTTTAACCCTATGACATGTTATGTGGAAGCAAAAGATTCACTCGTACAGCCCTAATGTTAACCCCTAATGAAGCGACTTGTCCGGCAGATCCCACTGGTCTCCCTGTTCTATCAGTTAATAAATGATAGAACAGGGAGACCAATGGTATCTGCCGGACAAGTTACGGCACCAGGAGTTTAACAGTCTGTACGAGCGACCCTATTGGTCGCCAGCAGGAGGCTTGTCTGCCATCAACCATTGGCAGACGAGCCCCCTGCTGACGACCAATAGAGTTGCTCATACGGACATTTAAACTCCTGGCGCCAGAGCTGCTGCGGTACGCGTTAACCCTGTATTAACCCCTTAACCGGGGTTAAACGAAGAAAAAACGAACATGAAGAATGTCCACGAATATTCGCCCGAAGAGAAGACAGGAACAGGCGAATATTCGCAGAATACCAAGATTTTCTTTTCCCCGAAGACGTGCCCAAGTCTAGTAATAATAATACCACACCTGACCTAACCTACAGGCTTTATTACCCTGCTTCCCTCACCTGAAGCCTATGTTATTAACACACCTGACCTTTTCAATAGGCTTTATATCCCTGCCTCTCAGTAACATAGGTGTGAGTTCATTAAGTTATGTTGGAGCTATAGTTCATGCCAGACTCTGGATCTGTCTCTTGGATTTACCATTTTGCCTGCCTCTTACCTTTTTGACCTGGACTGCCTATTGGATTTACCCATTTTGCTTGCTAACCATCCCAGACCCTTTTGGATGCTTACCTGGACTATTCTATTTGTACTACCCAGCAGTCTGTATACTTGATATGCCTCCTACTCTGCTACTTATGGTAAGCTGTATCTGTTTTGTTTAATATACCTATATTCAAACATTCAGATTTTGTCTCATTTGTGAAGTGTGTGTCACTGTGTACATTCTTACACCTTGCACCCTGGACTCCAACATCCAGTAAGGGCTGAGATATGATGAGCCTGGAACACCTGGTAATCCCAGCAGGTCTCCCATCCAAGTGGGTCCAAAACTTGGATGGGAGACCAAGATCAGACCAGACCAAGCATATTAAGGGTGGTATGGCCATTGGTGTCAGCTGAGTAACCCTGACACACAGCAGCAGTACCAAACATCCTCAATCTACTACTAGTGCTAAAATATTGTTCACCCAGCCAATCAAAGTAAGGAGCTGTTTTAATTACAATCAAGGACTCACTGAGGGCTCATGCGCTGGTGACTTGGTGGGATCAGTGGCAACGATAGCTTGTAAGCAAAGTTTTATGGTGAAAAACAGAATAAAACCACCACTATCAGTGCCACCACAACAGCTTCTAGTGCTACCACAAGCACCGCCAGCTCTCCCTAGAACAAAGATGGGCAATCATTGTCAGATGAGAGCAGCAGATCAAGTTTTGGTCCAGAAGACCAAAATTAGTGAGGAAGATGAAGGAAGGTCTACTCTTGAAGCAGGAGTGGACCTTACTCTGCCTCTGGCATGGTGGGAAAGGATATGGTCATCAACAACGACAATGCTGTTGATGAGGATGATGACCTGGATTTAGATTATGAGCCAGACATAGATGTCTTACTCCTTCCACTCTGCAGAGGCAGCAGTGTAGTTATGCCACAGAGTCTTCTACATGCACAGGCACCACTACCACCTGAATACTATTATTGAAAAAAACTATAGTAACACTGCTAGCTTGTCTGGTGGTCAGAGAAAAATGTGGAAGCATCTTGAGACTGTGTGAGATGGGAGAACTGCAAGGTGCAAGCTGTGTCATAAGGTAGTGAGCTGTGGTAAGGTGAAAGGACATGTTGCTATGAATCAATACCCATCTTTGCTTCAGGGAGACACCGGAGGCATTAGGGACTAGACTTTTTCAAAAGGCAAAAAAAATTTTGGCCCATTCGTTTTGAGGCAAGGATTTATATTCCCTGCCTGTTTCAAGGGCATTTTAATTTGGGAACAAATTTCATTGCCTGGTGCCCACATTCACTCTTCACTAACTCTCTCTTACTCTCTCACATTCTTGTTCACTCTCATGCTCTTTTCTGCCGTCCATTCCACTTTCTGATGCTCACTTTCGCTTTCACATCTCTGCGGAAATAATCTGGTGGGAGCGTCCATCAAAATTGGAGAGCTTCCAGTGATGTTAGCTAGCCAATCCTCCAATCAGGGCAGAGGAAGTCACCGAATACACTCTTGTCTTTTGGATGACATTCATACCTAAATTTAGGCGATTCCGGTGATGTCCTCCCCACAACTGGAGAGTGAATTTGGGATGAAAATATGAAGCATTTTGGCTGGGTATGATTGTGGGTCTGCTTGGGTATGTCTAGGTATGTGAGCATGTGTCAGCCTGTATGTTAGTGTCTGTCTAGGTATATATCTAGACATGTATGTTACTGTCTGTCTGGGTATTTTAGTGTGTGTCTGCCTGGGTATTATAGTGTGTCTGGGTATGTATGCTAGTGTATGTGTGTGTCTGGGTATGTTAGTGTATGTAGGTATATTAGTGTGTGAACCTTTTGTGTGTGGGGGTATTTCAGTTTGTGTGGGTATGTTAGTGAAAGTGTGTGTGTGTGACAACCGATAACTTACCTTCTGCCCACCAGAACTGCCGCCACAACGAGTTCCCTCGACGCCAGCAGCCACCAGGATCCTGTGACGCCGACCCCATTGTTTCTGGCATATACAGGCGCAAGCACACCCCTTGAGTAGTCACTTTGGGCTATACGTAATCATGTCTTCTCCAGGGACATAAACCTTATTTGTTCCAAGCATTTATTTCAAATTCTAGGTGGGAGATTCTATTGCAAGGACTATTTAAACCTGGTTCTTATGGAGTGCCTGTGATAGTGCCTTGTGCATATGGCAGCATATAATAAATATTTATTGATCTTTCAGTTCCGACCCCGGTTTGTTTGACGTTCCTGTCTGTCTCCTGCGTTTGATCAGGCTAGCTGTTTGGTTATCCTGTCCTCGTTAATTCTCTGTGTACTGACTACGCCAACTGAAGGTTTATGTGATCCAGATTTGTTCAGCTTGTGTTCCATCCTGCCCTATTTACCTGGTGGTCACTATCAAGCTCCTGCACTGCTGGTCTTCTAGCCGCGACAGTGTGTCTGCTAGTATGTAAACATGTGCATTTGAGGTTGTTAGCATGTGTCTTTAGCTATGTTAGTATGTGTCTGTATATGTTAGTGTGTGAACATGTGTCTTTGTTTCGTTATGTTAGTATGTGTGTGTTTGTGAACATGTCTTTGTTTCGCTATGTTAGTATGTGTGTGTCTGTATATGTTAGTGTGTGAACATGTGTCTTTGTTTTGTTATGTTAGTATGTGTGTGTCTGTGATCAAGTTCCTGCACTGCTGGTCATATAATCACAGCCCATTCCATGGACCCCACAGACTTGGTACGTGTTTCCTCTCATCAAGACCATCAAGATCAAGTGCTGGCATAGCATGCTTCTCATCTTCAGTTGCTGGAACAAAAGATGGACACAATTATGGAGTTACTCAGATCATTAACCACCTCGGGTCCATTACCTATGTCAGCGGCCTTGGCAGTTCCTATTTCTTCTGAAACAGACAAACAGCAGGTCAGAAAACCTCCTAAGATGTCTGTACCAGAGAAATATGCAGGAGATCCTCGTAAACGTAGGGGTTTTTTGAGCCAATGCCAACTTGGCCCTCTCATGCCAATCGTGTAGCATTCATTATCAATCTGCTCTATGATGAGGCCCTTACCTGGGCCTGTCCGCTAATGGAACATAATTCTTCTATATTGGACTATGCTGATGGCTTCCTCTCTGCTTTTCGGGCAGTGTTTGATGCTCTCGGAAGGGTTGAATCCGCTAAGGCAAGCGTCATGGAACTACAGCAGGGCGAAAGGTATGTGACTCAATATGCTACTGAGTTTCATACTCTCGCCTATGAGACTGATTGGAACACTCAAGGTAGCCTTTCGCAGAGGGTTAAATGACTCAATCAAAGACACTATTATCATGATCTTCCTGAGAATCTAAATGACTTTATGACCCTGTGCCTCAAGCTAGACGCACAAGGTCAGGAGAGACGTCTAGGGAAAGAGAGCAAAAGAAAATATCGGCTTTGTTGTCCAATTCAAGAACCTCACACCTTACCCATCGTAGTAGAATCTTCTACTCTGCTCCTGAACCCATGGAAATTGGCCTTCTTCTTCATTTATCTGATGCAGAGGAACAGAGAAGATGTACTGTGGGACTTTGTACTGTGGGCAGAAGGGCCACATTGCTCTCAATTTACATATAAAGTCGGGAAACGCTCAAGCTTAGTGGACAGCAGAGGCATTCCTCTGAGCGATGTTAATGCCTCTTCTTCTCTGGCAGACACCCGATTTCTAGTACCCATCACGCTGCAGTGGAAAGGTCACCAAATGACCACACAAGCTTTCACTGACTCCAGTGTCAGAGGGAATTTTATTGACCGGACTTGGGCTCGTCTCCAGGGGTTTCCGATGGTTTCCAAATCCCACAGCAGCTCCGTGGCAGCAGTGGATGGGACACCTCTCAGTCCCGGCATTATATCTCCACCTTGGTGAACAAATTAATTGAGATGTCCTCACCAGTCCACACCTACCGGTTATTTTGGGTTTACCATGGCTGAAGAAACATAATCCTACTATCAATTGGCGTGAGGGACAAATTACGGCTTGGGGTTCCTGCTGTTTACAAACTTGCTGTTTACGTCCTTAGGTGAACTCTATTCTTGAAAGTCCTTCTCACGATCCTAAAATAATTGTTGCTGCACATTATTGGGACTATCTGGACGTATTCTTGAAACGAAAGGATAACACCTTGCCTCCTCATCGTGCCTCATCAAACTCCTTCCTGGAACATTTCCCCCTCGAATCGAACATATCCACTTTCTGGACCAGAGAACCAAGCCTTATCATTATACATTAAGGACAAATCTCCTCCCTTGTGGGTGCAGAATTCTTTTTTGTTAAAAAGAAAGATGAATCACTTAAACCTTGCATAGACTATAGGGGGCTAAAATAACTGTGAAGAATAAATACCCAATGTGACGGGACAACCTGTACCCCGACTGAGTACTCCCACCAAACGTTGCTTCCTCCTGCCGGAATTCCAACAATTAACACCTTCAGTGCCAGACAGAACCAGCATTGTAGAGAGAAGGGGGGATGCTGCTGCGCCGGAGCTGCGTTGGCACTGTGGCTATTGTCCTGAAAAGGACAATAAAGTATCATAGCAGCTTGCCCCAAGCATCAGACAGCACTCATGCTGAGGTGAAAACAAGACTATTTGTTTATTTGGAAACACACCAGTATTTAAACAGCACAAGGGCTAATTTACATATAATAGACATGTGTCTTTAGTTATGTTAGTATGTGTGTGTCTGGAGTATTTGGGTATGTTTATGTGGGTGTCTGGGTGTGTATATTAGTTTTTGTGCATGTGTGTTAGCGTTGAGTGTCTGTTGGCATGTGTGCTAGCACGTGTTTCTGGATCAATGTGTCTGGGTGTGTGTTAGTGTGGGTGCCCCTCCCAAGGTTAGTCTCTGGATCCACCCTTGGCACAGCAAGGAAGCTGGCGTTCACTACTACACAGCAGTGAGACTAAGGCCTTCCACTCCCACCACAGGACCTCAGCAAAGTGATGGAGGGAAAAGGAAGAGTTAGATAGTGAGAAAGGGGAGAGATAATAAAAAAGATAGTGTGAAATCTGGGTGCTGGGCAAGTCCTACGCAAGCAATCTGAATGCTACGTGCGCAAAATGGGTGCTAGGGCTGGCCTTTAGATGACATCAACTCGGGGGGGGGGTGTTGGATCATGTGTATGATCAATGGTGTGCAAAGCCAAAGGGGTGACAGCCCTGTTTCTCACTGGTCTTACTCTGAGCGATAATATTGTGTTTGCAATTTCTATAATATTGTGTAAATTCATTCCTGCACCAATGGGCTGCATATGCCTAACATCTGCCATTGCCTGCCCTCCCAGTGCCCTACTGCTGCTGCTCCTTGCTCAACATTCTTACTGTGAGGGATTTGTTTGTTTTTTAATTTCTAAAATATTGGGAAATTTGATCCTGCAACATAGGGCTGTATGTGCCTGTCATCTCCCAGTGCCTGCCAAGGCCACATGCTCTACTACTTCTGCTGCTGCTCCTTTCTCACCTTCCTTACTCTGAGGGATCATCATTGTCAAATTATGGAGAAATTGAGTCTTGCACAAGACGCTGGATGTGTTTTTCTACTTTGGATGGTCATTGGTCAATTCTTCTGAATGTTTTTCAATTTTGGGGAAATTCAGTTTTGCACTAAGAAGCTGGATGTGTCTATCTGCCAGCTCTGTGGCCTAGCCTTCACCTCAATGCCGTTCCTTACTCTGGGGAATCAGTTCTTAATTTTTCTAATATTGTGGTTCAGTCATGCAGCTGGTCATGTCGACTTCCAGGGCTTGGCCTGCCACGTGCCTTGCCCTTATTGTGATGGATCAATTATTTTTTTTTTTCTAATATGTGGCAGGATTTAGTCTTGTACAATTCTGTACAGACCCCAAACTATATATTTTTTCCAATCAGCTTAAATTGTTTTGGAGATATTTGTTTTAAGAATAAGAGACTATTATATACTCACTGGCCACTTTATTAGGTACACCTGTTCAATCGGTTTTATACAATATTGGTTTAAAATACTTAACTGCAAATTCATATATATTGTCCTGTCATTTTATTCCACCTTCCTCTCCAAATGGACGATTGGTAAAAGGCAACCATTAAAAAGAGAGAAGGTTCTCTGCCTATAAAAGTATAACTTCTGCTGAGCTTCCACTTACCATTAAGCTGCTACTCTTTTTGTAAAAAGACTAGGGACAAACCTAAATCGAAGTTTTAAGACTGAGTACATGCACATCAAAGAACAAGCCAAGATAAACTAGCAGAGATTCAATAACAGGGTTACCAAAGCAGGCTGAGTACATGGGCAAGGATGTAAAGTTGGTTTCTTGATTAAAAAGAAGCCAGTGTGTAAAACACCACAGGCAATTAGAATGTTGTCCAAAAAAAAGTCAGGAACTGGAGATGCATGTAAAAGATACTGTATGTGCAACAGGAAACATCTCAGACATGGCAAGTCATGGGAAAACACCCTATAACATTGTCCTGAAGAAGGAAACCCATAAGAGGTAAAGTCCTGACAGTTGCTCTTACAAAATGGTATTTTATAGAAAAAATAAAATGTAGCAAACCATGATCTGTTCATCCCACTGATAAATCTTTAATTGAAAAAATGTGTTTTTCTTTTTGATAAAATTCTCAGAAAGTAATTGAAAAAATGTTTTTGTCATTGTTAATTCCTTTGCGTTGCATGCTCAGTGCTCTCAATGTCAGCATATTATATAGTACATTTTAATTAATGTTATTAGAACACTTAACATTTACAAATTATTCTGGAAGCCTCTTTTTGAATCACTTAATTTACTATACAATAACATGTCATTGTTATGCATTAAGAATGTTTATTTATCCTATATAAATATATACATAAATGAGATTTGTGCTAAATAATATAAGTTGTTGGTTTGAAAACAGTTTTTAGAGAAGGGTTATTTATTTGTGTACACAATCGCTATATAGTCAATCAAGGTCATACTGCTTCACTTCTGCATTTTACCAATACAAGGTTGAGCATGGTTAATGCAGTATTTCAGAACATATATGTTACTGATACAAGGGAGAGAGATGAGCGAGGATAAAATGACAATAGGGATGGTTTTAACCCTACACACTCCAATAAGCAAAATTCCAATGAGCATTCACATGCCCTCACAAGCTACTCAAAGATTAGTAAATCTACAAGTTGTTTAGTCAGTGTTAGCATGCAAGTACATTTGACTTGAGTCGAGTTTGGCCAGTCGAGACAGGAGGGCTATTGTTTACTATATGTGCTTTGTACTAATACAAGCAGCTCTCCATATCTGTATAACTTAATTCTGCACATTAAGATAAACTATGTGAGGCCATCAAGCAAAAACATTTAAAAAGGAATTTCTGCTTTTGTCATTCACAGGTTTGAAAACACACACACTCAGTAGCGTCCCCAGTCCCAAATTAATGGACATCAGGAACATATCTGCTCACATGCTGCCTATCGTTCATTTACATATTTGGTTGTATTTAGTTGCCTAAATCAACTAAGGTGGTAAAATTACATTACAGAAATATTTTAAGACTCTGACACAAAGACGAAAACCAGTTTGTATTGTAGGCAAGTGTAACAATTATGTAGCAAAATACAGTGAAAAGAATACATATGAAATGGCATTCACATTAGAATACAGTGCAAGCATAGAGAAACAAAAGTATTTTAAGAAATACAATAAACATGTTATTGTGAACACAATGTGAACACAATGTGTTTGGACCTGTTTCCAAACACATTGACCATAACTCTATTGTCAAATGTTCATTGGCAGACAATTATCGTCGAAAGAAGTTCTGCTCATCAGAAGCGAATAACTGCACACTCCAATGTCTTTACAGGGAAAAGTAGCTCAAAAAATCAATGTATTGAACGAAAAAAACACATTCTGTATGCATGAAATGTCCAAATATAATGCAGAGACCATACCAGCAAGCACCTTACTTATTTCATTCTACAATGCAGTAATAATGAGGTAATGGGTTATATTTAAGAACATTTACACACAATAAAGGTTATAGAAAATCTACATTTAAGTCCAATATACCAAGAAACCCATATAATATGAAATACAATGACATACAAATTAATAAATATAAAAATTAATAAGTCAAAAAGAAGACATTTGATAAGTTTTCGCTTATCAAGTTTTCAGTACCCGCTCGGCGCTCCTCTCTCTCCTCTGCGAGCCCTCTAGCTCAGTCTCAGTGTTGGCTAGTAATGCTGAGCGCCGGAATATGACGTAATTTCCGGCACTCAGCAGTGAAGCAGCTCACACCGTGGCAGAGCAGGGAGACTCGCCGCAGGACTGCTGGAAGGTAAGTGAGGTACAAAGGGGGGGATAGGGTAGATAATAGGGTAGATAATATGGAGAGGGGTAGATAATGAGCAATGGTGTCGGCAGGGGGGGCAGCGGCTCTCAAACTTCATCCCCAGACCGGAACTATGTCTTGGCCGGCCTGTATGTGTATATGTATATATATATATACAAAATATTTCTGTAGTGCAACAATTATTTACTTATATATATATATATGTATGTATGTATATATACATGTATGTAGAAGTAGGACAAGAAGATTAGTCTGGAAGAGATATTCAGACTCCTTTGTAGCTGTGAAAGGCGAGCGGGAGATAGGCCATTTAGCAGGGAGCTTCAATAATGCAGATATCACAAATGAGCTAATTGGTATTTTAGTAGTGTCTTTTGTAAGGAAAGGATGGAATTGGGTATCTATAATCGCTTAATGTGCCCTGAAAAATAATACATAGGTTTGCAGAGGCGAAATGTAAATTGTTTATAATGTCATCTGAACATAAAAAAACCATCAAGAAAAATCTATGAGTCTATTTTGGTTTACTTAGTATTTAAATTGTGGTCAGCATGTCATGTTCCAGATGTTCCTCAACTACTTGGAAGCTATTTGGTCCACTCAGGCTCTCTCACGTAGGGAGAAAGTGTGAGTGAGAGTGAAAAAAAAAATTATAAAAAAAATGAAATGCAAACAAAAATTTGCAAGCTCTCTGCTTTGTTTTTGTTTTTTTCATTGTGGGTCACTCCTCACTTTCAGAAATGCATGCAATTTGATGAAATTGGCCAATTTCAGTAAATTGTAGCAGCTGTTATAAAACCTGGGAATTTGCCAGGATTCGCCCTGGAGACTCGAGGTATAAAAATTAGACTTGGGTGCCGGCCAAGTCTTCATGTTCATCTTTGTGAAAAAAAACTTCGTATTTCATCTGCCCTTCATTGGTTGATGCTAGAGGAGCTCCATGCCGCGACCAATAGAGCCGCACATACGGACCTTTAACTCCTGACGCCAAAACTTGGCCTGTGGAGGTTCCAGGAGTTAAAGGTTTGTACGAGCCACTCTATTGGTCCTGGCACCGAGTTCCTCTGGCATCAATTAATGAAAAGCAGCTGCCTTTCATTGGTTGATGCCAGAGGAGCCCTCTGCCGGGAACCAATAGAGTCGCTCTTGCAGACCTTTAACTTCTACGGATTCCCATTCCTGTTAACCCCTGCGAGAGGCAGTGGGAAGGAACAAGGGAGGTTAGCTATGAGATATTAACGAAGACGAACATGAACATGAAGAGTCTTCGTGTGCATTTACCCGCGGCCATATTAGTTTATTCACTATTCAAATAAAACATTTGTGTTCATTTTCATCTTCTCCTGAATACAAATGCACAAGTCTAATAAAAATACACACACCTTCCCTCTCATTTATGTACTTAACTTTTAGATGCCTGGCTCCCTTTCTACCTCAGCAGCACACTATACTGTCTAGCTAGTGCTGCAGGGTGTCGTTTGCATCATGAACACCTAATGCTGCAGGATGACATCTATTTTCTGTCTACAGTTGAGCAGCTACTGCTACTATGAAGTTTGGTTATCCATTAAAACACCAGGGTCACTGAGTTCTGGGGCTATTTGACATATGCCTAGTGTGCTTAGTGATAGATCCAGCACTGTGTATTACTGGAACCTTATTGGGAAGTTCTCAGGTATGGTCATTAGCTGGTTACGCATCATGGGGTTTCTAATTCTACAATAGCGAGAATATTACAGGTTAACTATATAAACATGTATGTGTCTCTTGCACCCTTTGACATGCTGTCCCATACAATCAATAAAACATCAGTAAAAACTGTTGTTTCTTTTGTACAATTAACATATCTTTTCTACTGTGCCTTCACTCCTGAAATATGGGTAAGTTAAACAGAGAACAGTTCAATGGCTGTTTTTGAATTGCATCTTTCCAGCAATTGCTTAGAGCACAAAAATCAATTGTGCTAGTGCTAATAAAATACTTATTTATGTGCAAATCTATGTTTCTGTTCTTTGGGATGAAGTAACTTAATTTCACATCTTCCAGTGCCCAATCATAGCATAATGGAATCTGGATATTTCATAACATTCTGTCAATGGTCTGCTTTTCTAGTAAATAAATGTTCTTTTTTCTACATTTATTGTGAAAAGGATGACATTAATAACAGAAGACAACTGAAAACAACTTCCTTTTATTTTAGAGTTATGATATAAATGAGCTTTCTTTTCCTAAAAGAAATTGAAATCTTTTGTCTAGTGTCATGAATTATGGTTCTATTCTCACTTTCCAAGAAGACAATATATCAGTTTCAATAATCTTTAGATATAACTGTCATGTTTAACCGATAGGATATCTTTAACAGTTTCTAAGTGTGTACGTTTTTTAAAATAATTTTATTTTAAATCAATCTTCACAAACAGATGAATACACCAGCTTGTTTTAGAATGCATTTATTGGTGCTAGCCTGCAACATTCATATATATGACAATATAGAGAGCTGTTCTAACCATTTGTCAAGCCTTTGTCGATTTCAATTACCTAGTATACCAAATACAAATGAATGTAAAATTATTACAATATGGTGCACTATTTATTTTTAAAAAAACATGACTTTTTTTAAATGGTTACCTCTTTTGTTAAGTAGGATAATGCAGCCCACTAATCCTGGCCTACGGAGCCTTAAACAACTCTGCGCTCCCCTACATCTCTTGTGCAAATACAGCCCTAACCACCCTCTTCGTTCCTCTCATAAAATAGTCAAGTCACTCTGAACGACCAACAGCCTCTACAGATCATCCTGACTCAATGAACTCATCCCTACTCAGGCAGTCCTCTACTGCTGTTTCACTTCCCCCTCAACCACCGACTAAATCGTAAGCTCACAATTGCAGGGCCCTCTTCCCGTTTCATACTAGATATTATTATGTGTGATTTTAAATTATTTTACAGACACTGTTGTAACAGCGCAATGGAATATCAATAAATGTAATGTAATAAGGGTGGGTGAGGAGACAGCCGTTTTTATCAGGAACATTCTTAAAATATCCAGTAAGTGACAATGAAGCACATCCTGCTACTCATTTAGTGCCAAAAAAATGTCACCTGCATTGCATTGCTAAAGTCATGTCGCAAATGAAGTCACTGACATGAAAACTCTTGGTGAAAAAAATATTTTTTAAGGCTAAACTTTTCCCAGTTTTCATCCAATATTGGAATTGAAAATTCTCATCCACTGCTTGTTTTCATCCACCTCTGTAATAAACACAAATATGCCATGGATTAGAGTACATTCAATTGGAATATATAACATTATAGATATAATTTTTTGATAGCTGTTTTTGTTTGAAATTGTATTAGAGATGTGGCATAATTTTTAAGCAACTAAAGCTAAAGATTTTCATCATAATATTTATTTTTTATGGTTTTAAGATTTAGTACAACATTAAGGTGACTCTAGTGCTGCAAAATGTCTAATATCACAAAGTCAAGGACCACCCTAGGGTGTCTAGTATACTAGATAAGGTATGTTTCTTTCACCATCCTGTATAACCTTTCTTGCAAACATAGGAAAGATCTGGATGGCAGCACTCCCAACCAGCTGAGTGTCCTTCAGATCCAACGAGTCTGGCTATATATAAGGGAGCTAGCCATGCATTGCTGCTGTAATATTATTTGGAGGAACAAATACATAAAGACAAAAAAAACAATTAAATATTTGCTGTCTCTCCCATTTTTTTGACAACATCACATAGTGTAAAAATCCAAATGAATGATGGGGATTTCTAATGTGGGACCATGTAGTGATGATAACCAACGGGAACTGGAAGTAAGAATACAATTGACCTTGAGTAACTCTTTATTTCTTGTTTGTTTGTTTTTAATAAGCATCATAAGCATCAAGAGGCTGAAAAAGTACTTTTTTTTTCGGAACAGTTCTGGAGAAAGGAAAATAAAGGTAAGACTCTGAGCTGCTATGAAACATATTTAGTTGGCAACCCCTTAATGCAGAGAATACAATTGTATGGATAAATCATTATTATGCAGTAAGGCAGATATGCCATATCATCTGTCAATGATTAATCTTATGGAAAGTCAGTACTACATGGCTGTATTGCAAGCTGTTCATAAATACTTTGTTGTGGCATTACAATGACTTTAATTAGGATTTTGTTGACACATATGGAATCACAATCTCCAGTTAATATGATATGATTACTGATATTACAACTGGGTTTTAAGCATCTGTTCTCATTCGAAGTAAGTAGGAAAACCAGAAATCTGAAGGGAGACGTTTTACTGATTTGACCTTTTAATTCCTTATCAGACGGCAACATTTGAGTTTCATATTTTACTTAACATATGTCATCATAAGAATATTTTTTACACTAACATTAATATTACATAGCTTTATTGAAATCCAGTTTATTTAAACTGGAATGTAAACACAGTCTCTATAGTAAATAACAATAATAATCTATTTAGTCATTGTATTTTGACAAACACATCACTTAAGGACCAATATATCCATAATACAAATTAAATCAAAGCTCTCATACGCCCACGGCAAATAAAATATAAGGATCTATTCACCAAGGTCTCAAAGTGCATGTTGCATGAAATATTGGTTGAGTACTACCATATATGCTTATCAGGGACAAGCTGGCCCTGGAAGCAGGGGGCAATTGCCCCCCCAAGCCGGTCCAAAATTCTTCAAAAAGTGCCTGTCCAAGTTGCAGAGGCAGGAATGTGATGGGTTCACATAAGTGGGTATTATCATGAGTGGAAACAAGTGTGTTAGTGTGTGTTAGTGTGTGTTAGTGTGAGTAGATGTGTGCTAACACGAGTGTGTGCGTAAATATGTGTGCCAGTGTGTATGTTAGCTACCGAGGTGTAGGCCAGCCTTAGGTGTTCAGGCGCCCTGAATTTTGTGTGTATAGCATTGCAACAAATGAACACACAAACCAGCTTTGCAGGTATAGATCAACTGGGGATCACATGCAAACTCAGCACTGAAGGTATATATCAACACATTGAAACAGCACTGCAGGTAGAGTTCAACAGAATATGTATACATAAATAATATATGAAAACATAGCATAGCAGATATAGATCAACAGATTAACACACAAATCCGGCTTTGCAGGTATAGATCAGCTGGAATTCACATAAAAACTCAGCATTAAAGGTATAGATTAAAAAAACTAGATTACAGGCATAGATTACAGGTTGCAAACCCCAAAGCCAGCCCTGGTGTCCACATAGAACTTGACCAGCACCTAGCACACAAAATACAGCCCAGTCTGAGCCATCTTTGTCCCATAAACACCATGCCTATGACATCTTTGTCCCATAAAAACCATGCCTATGACATCTTTGTCCCATAAACACCCTGCTCATGCCATCTTGGTCCCCAAATCTCAAACACCCTGCTTGTGCCATCTTTCCTTTCCCCAAATCACTGTCATTTACACAATTCATTCACACAATTATTCATTCTCTCACTCATTCACACAAATCATTTACACATATTCATTAATGCATTCTCACCATTCATTCCACAACATTAATTAATTCTCTAATTCATTCACACAATCATCACATATTAATTTATTAATTCTCTCTCATTCACAAAATGTATCCATACATTAATTTATACTCTCACTCATTTACGCAATCCATCCACACATTAATTCATTCATTATCTTCTTCATTCGCACAATTCGTACAGACATTAATTTCATTTATCTCACGCTTTCACACAATTCATCCACACATTAATTCATTTATTCTCTTACTCATTCTCACTCTTTCTTTAAAGATTCTTACAACCTCCCTTTCTCACTATCTACCCCCCTTCTTACTATCTAAGCCCTCATTCCCCCTTCTTACTATCTACACCTCTCCTTACTATGTATCCCCTCCTTACTATCTACCCCCCCTTTGCAGTTCACTTACCTTGGTGAAGTCCTGTGGTGGGAGTGCGAGGCCTCAGTCTCTCTCTGTCCTGCTGCAGCACGCACAGCTTCACTGCTGAGCGTCAGAATATGATGTCATATTCCGGCGCTCATCATGAAGCACCGCACTGTGACCAAGGCCTCGAGCTCCCACCACCGCAGTGATGGGACGGCCGCATGGCGCCCCTGCTGCCGTGGCACCCTGTGCGGCCGCACAGCTCGCACACCCCTAAGGCCGGCCCTGAGGTGGTTGGTGGGACCACTTAGATTTACCTTAGATTACCAACCCTCCCCTAATCTTTATGGCTGTTAATCAGACTAGAAGATTTTTAAACTAGCAAGCAATTTTGACCCCATGAATAAATTTTACAGTGACTTTCCTAAAAGGTCTGCTACATATTTGCATATGAGGATGGGGCCCCATAGATAGATAAATAGCACTACGACTATTCAGAGTAAATAAACAACATGTTGTATACCCTTAAATCCATAGACAAGAACAATTACAAACCTTTAGATAAGAAAGGAAACTATAGATAGGAAACCTTTCGATAAACATTTAACATATCTGCATTAATGATTGATATAAATACATCTACTCAGCAAACAATAGTGGGGTTTGTATATTTGAACTTTGCCTAATGTATAGCTTGTGGCTGGTTACAAGGCAATCAAATATTAAAATTATTTGCCAGATAATATTTTAAATCTAATTCTTTATTTCAAAATCTAACCAGCTTCTTTTGTGTACAGACACAGATTTTTTGATCAAAGTGTGATGAGTTTCATCATTGATATTCCAGTCACCTCACGGATACCTTGGAGGATGTGCAATAAGAATCAGATTCTTAAATCTCTACGATTAATCTATGAAAGGCTGTTTTGTTCACCAGAAATACATATGCAAAAATAAAATCACACATCAAAAATTTAAAAACAACTACAGGGAAACTATATGGACACTAGCCAAGAGAATATTTCTAACTATAAGAATATTTATAATATAGAGAGGCGAGTCTTACCCTCGATCGCACTCCATCAACAATCAATCAACCCCCAAACTTACCGGTGCTTCTGAATCCTGTGTTGTCCGGGCAGCGTGTAGACGTCTACGCGATTCGCGTACACAACTTCCGCTGCAGCCGGAGGAGGTGCGGTTAACAGCGGGTTGTCTGCGTCCATCGCACAGACATTCCGCGGCTGTCAGAGATCAGAGTTCCCTCACTGGATATATATATTTCTACAATATTATATATATATATATATATATATATATATATACTTTTGTCTTCAAGGAGTGCTGGTGTTCCTTTTTCTGATTGGTGAAAATGAGTGAAAATAAAAAATCCTAAAAATCACATCCTGAAGTGGCCTCGACCTTCTAGGAACTGGTGAATGCCTCCATAGTATCTGCCATCTCCACACATTGTTCTCAGAGAGCCATGCAAGCACACCTAGCAACCCATTACTAAAGCGGATCTGAAAAATCTCCTTAGTGAGATCAGCTTCTTACTCAGGAGTGGCTTTTGAATGGTCTCAGTGGCTATAGTTCTGTAGCACTATATATTATTAACCCACATGTGAAGAAGCATAACATCCATACTTTTAACCAAGGATTGAAATTGGGTTTTCTTTTAGCAATTGTGGTCTAGAAATCCCTTGCACAGATGGTTCCATATATTCTCCACATAGTATACCTATGGGATTGTGATCACCTTGTCAGGAGTGATTCTTCTTGAATATGTGTGTTAATTGGGATCCCCTCTCTTGTCTTCTGGCATTTTATAAGTGAAAGTCCAGACCCAGCCAGTGGCCATCCTACTATTTTCAGTCTGCTGATTTATATTGATGTTTTAGATTCCTACTACATTTACTTTTCTAGGAATTCACTATGATTAAACAGTTTATGTTTCATGTTCTTCTAACACTTGCTTTTTTTCCCCTTGTTCGTGTAATGCCAAAGGGGTATTTTCATGTATTTACTCCCAATATCTAGCAATCTTTTTTTAACGATATACCATGTTGGCTAGGTTAGTGTGCATGTCCATACATGCCAAGGGTTTTAATAGTCCCACAAAGGGGAGGCTTTTGATATAAAGGGGAGAAATATACTGAGGCTGATATTTTCCTAGTTTAGGAGATGTGTTTTGCAAAAGATAAAAGTAGTATTGTCCCCAAAGGGTAAATTTTTACTACTGGGTGGCATTTATGGCTCTGTAAAGATTTGTTTGGACAAATTTCTATGCTCCTACTTTGGCATGATTCTGGCATGTTATAAAAAAAATGCATATGTAAAATTTCTATAACTAAATAAAAAGTTGAAATTATAAAAAAATGCAAAAACAAATGTGTTTTATAAAACAGTAGTCCATCAAAGCCAGTGCTAATCTGACAACCTTCTAGTGACTGTGAAGAAGAGTAATATAGAAGTGTAACTATCTCCTAGTTGGGAAGATACATCTTGAGCTGCTGGCCCAGCAACTTTTAGTGATATGTATTGATAGATTTTTTTTCGTGCTTGGTCTGTATTTGTATGCAGGATTTAATTTATATGTTAATGGAGATGTTTTCCACTCTAATAGCACATGTGAGTTTACTCCCAAGCAGGCATGTGCTGTGGGGGAGACTATTAAGCAGTTTTCTCTTCTCAGTTGAATTGTTCTCAAACCTATTAATATGTGATTTCTTCCTTCAGGCATCTCTTGGGAGTGAGCCCAAGTGTGAACTGCCTTGCTCACTTGTACCTAGAGAGAGATCGACTGGACTCCACTCACAAGTCTCCTAAAGGCTGAATGAAGTCAAAGAGCTTGTTATGTGGACATTTGGGTCTGTTTTCCAACCAACTGCCTTCATCAAGATCCTAGAATTCAGGTTTGGCAAACAAAATCTGAGAAGGCAAAACATTGTTCTACGGAGCTACGGAGACATTTGGCCTCAAGCTATTACCAGGGTGCTTTGCTGAAAGCTTGTTTTGTGTGCTTAGAACTCTGCAAATGGCAGAAATGTGACAATTGAGACGACAGGCATCTTGGTTCTACCTGGATGTTAGTTACCAGGTTTGTGAGGGAACATAAACTGAGAGGATCTAAACCAAACTTGTACACACTAGGCGAATCTATACGTTCATTAGAGCCAAGGATATCATGGAATAGATTCCAGGGCTCCCTGATGCTAAAGCAGAGAAGGTGTGGACCAATGTGGCATTGAGCACAAGAATATAATTGATGGCAAATAAAGGAAGCCTTTGCCTAAGGACATATATGCATTCTAGGGGGGGGGGCGCAATTTCAGATAATGCATTGTGACAGAGGAGACTTTACTACATCTGTTCTTGTAGTTCTTGACCCAGTGGGACCCATGTTAGGGTTGTCCCTGGTCAGTCTGCCCCTGGTGTCCGGTTCCAAATTTGGTGGGTGATTCAAAAAATTTGCAAAAGTGGTGAGGCAGGGAATAACCCCCTGTAGCAATGCATGTAGCAATGCCTATGTGGAGTAGATAGGGAGACCTTGACAGTGAGCATGAGAGAGCATTTGAGAGCGCTTGAATGAGAGTGAGTGAGAGTGAAAAATACTCAACAAAATGCAAACAAAGTTTCAGAGATATTTGCTTTGTTTTCAATGGGGTCCCTCCTAGTTTTCAGACAATCGTATAAATTGAAGGATTTAACACAATTTGTTAAAAGTAACATTTTTATGAATCTGAATACACACATTTACAAGCTTATTATTTATTAAGCAGCTGTCTACTCTCAATACTTGAAATGTACACTTACACTTCCTGTACATACCATGTATGGCTCTATAAAAAACAAAATGTAACATTCCAAATAGTGGTCTTAAGTTGTTTCCCAGTTTATATGCAAACAAATTAAAGGTTAAATAAAAAGAGATGGAATCATTTCAATCAACCGAAAAATGATGTGTTACAATTTTTATTTCAAGTTTTGCTTTAGATGGTCCTATGAAAAAACAATGGTATTACGCAAGCATTTTGAAGAAACATTCAATTGAAGCATTTTGAAGAAACATTCAATTGAATGCTATCGTGTTATGGTGTTCTGCTACAAAACTTTGTCGAATCTTTTGTAACTAAGTAGGGATAAGAAGGATTTTTGTCTGATGAAAAACACCAAAAATGACAAAAACTATACATTTATAATTCCATTATAATAGAACTAGAGTCTTCAGATAAGCTTCGAAAACGAAAATAATTATCAGTGATATCTGCAGGGCCTTGCAGATTCTTAAACATTTACTGCAGTAAAGGATCTTTGTTATCTTATGTCCTGTAGAATCCTAAATGTATTAAGACAGCTTTAAAAAGATGAAAAATGCTTCAGCGTGTGAAGATGAATCTGTAGTCTCAAAAGGTGTGTTGTGGAGGGCGGGGGGGGGGGGTAAAAATATTTTCCCTGCAGGAACATATCTTACTGCATGGAATTGAAATAAAAATAATTAAGACTAAACAAGCCAATGCACAAGCTGTTATATTTCCTTTTAAGTGTTCCATTCATCTGCCACATATATAAGAAAATGCTTATTAGAGCCATTTTCTCAAAAATCTATTATTTATCTTAATTAGCTTTCCTACGGTGTCTAGCAAATTCTTGAAAATCATATACTGGTTTGTATGATTTAACTTCAGTATTTATTTTAATTAAGTGCCCTAAAAATATGTTGTTTTTTTCTAAAATGAATCACCCTGTAGCTCAAATTATATACAAGCAAAATCAAACTTTTATACTTTAAATTGCTAGCAAACCAAGAGAAAATCAACTGTAGACATAATTTTCATCATACTATGCATGTAGTCATTATTGAATTAAAATGTTGCAAGCCAGTTATGATTAACAAAAAAAAAAAGAAAAAAAATGTTGACCTCGTGGCATCCTCCTGATAAGTGGCACCTAGGGCAGACTGCACAATCCCCCCAAGCACGCCACTTATACTGTAAACTTTAAAAAGGGAATAACAGAAAACCCCACGCAAATTTAGATTGCGATTGTTCTAGTGGTACATACAATTGACTTGTTCACGGATGACATTTCTCTACGGCCAATGCAAATAGGGTACTGGATCAGAATTTCTTTTTAGCTAAAATGATGCTAATCTGCTCCACATAATACATTTTACAGAAGGCCACAATGTTACTCATTTAGGCATATGGTGGATATTAGGATATATGCTCAACCACTTGTTAGCTCCAAGTAGACATATATAATATGTATTATTATAAATAAGATTACAGACAGCAACAAACGAGTGTGAATAACAATAACAAAAACATTAACGTTTAATGTATTCTACATGCCTATGAGGTTATGTAGCACAACAAATAATTTTGGTCGTTCCTGAGTTTATTATATCATGTTAAAATAAAAAATTCTTTATTTGAAAGTATTTTACATTTTTCTAGCGCAATGTTTTGTATTTAATATTGCTGTGTGTTGTCAGTCTTAGCATTTATCCCAACGGCCCTGTTCATGTTAGGATATCTTGAAGAAGTCAGGTTTGGATGCTGTAAAAAGGGAATAGTTTGGATGCCCCAAAATCATTCATGATAGTGAAGCTAATGTTTCTAAAAATACAGCTAATGAAAGAATGCCACTTAATAAGAATATTTGATTTGCTGCCAGAGATCCAGTTCACAAGAATGTCTATTTTGTCTTACCAAGCCATATTCTAATGTTGCTGAATGTATTGCTCAAATACTTTGTGCACTCAGCCCTTTATTTTTTTGACTTGTGAGGTTCTACGTTTTACAATAAGACAGGTCGCCATCATTTAGTTAATATGCATTAAATTTAACCATAAATATTAAAGCACCAGATTTCCGGGTAAATGTGTGCTATCTTCAACAAGGAGGACAACAAGGAAGGACAGAGAAGACCTAAGAGACTCCCTACAATCACTATACCACTGAACTGCCTGATTTGTCAAGTGCTACTTACTGCTCACTGTGTTTGCTCCACTTCCATTCCATTCCCATCACCATTTGTCTACAATTTCCTTGTTCAGAATCCTCCTGTTCCTCCTTTCTCTCTCCTCTATTGTTTGTAAAATAATTATCTCTCTCCAGCCACCAGCAATCCCACTCTATGTCTGTATTGCACCATCATTACTCTCTTCTCCCCTTCTCTCATCCCAAGCACTTCTCAACTTCACCTCCTCCCTTTCCCCCACCTCCACTCACTCCCAGAAATCTCTCTGCTCACACAAGTCCTATTCCCACCTCCTCTCACGCTCTCTCCTACTTCTTCTAGCTGCTGGGGATATCTCCCCAAACCCTGGGCCTCCTTTGGTACTCTCATCCTCTCCCACTCAACATTCCAGAAACCTCAATAATCTTGTCCACATAACTTGCCGCTCTTCCTACCCCCCATTTACCTTTGTACTCTGGAATGCACGTTCTGTCTGTAATAAACTAACAGCCTTACTTTGTCTCTAGTTCCTTACACCTTCTCGCTTTAACTGAAACCTGGCTATCCCCTTCTAACACTGCCTCTCCCGCTGCTCTCTCATATGGTGACCTACACCTCACTCACACTCCCAGACCTGATGACAGGAAGGGTGGAGTGACAGGCTTCCTACTCTCCCCTTCTTGTACTTTTCAAGCTATTCCCTCTGCCCCATCACTCTCTCTCTTCTCATTTGAAGTCCATGCTATCCGACTATTTCATCCCATCTCCATACGCATTGCTGTTATATATATCGCCCCCCTGACCCGGCTAACATTTTTCTTGATCACTTCTCCTCATGGCTTCCTCTCCTCTGATGTTCCTTCTGTTGTGCTTGGGGATTTCAACATCCCAGTTGGCACCCCATTGAGTCCCATGGCTTCACAATTTCTTTGTATTACCTCCTCTTTTGATCTCCATCAACATATCAACTACCCTACTCATGATGATGATAACACTCTCTCACTAACCTTTCTAATTCCCCTTTCCCCCCCTCTCTGACCACCATTTCCTTTCCTGCTCTCTAACCTTGCCTCATAATCACTCCCTTGCACCCCAACCCCGCCTAACCAGAGACCTCACCTCTATTAACCTTCAGAACTTCCCAACTAATTTAATCCCTCTCCTCTCTCCAATCTCAAACATGTTGTGCCCTAACAACGCAACCTCTGTCTATAACTGCACTCTCACATCTGCTCTTGAGCATGTAGCACCAGCTACTACTTGCTCCTCACGACATTCACGCTTCCAACCCTGGCACCCGACTGTAATTCTCATTCAATGTCAGACTTTCTGCACTATAAATTAATGCTACGTTCCTACTACTCTGCTCTCAACCTTGCTAAAGAAACATACTTCACCTCCCTGTCTCACAACCCTAAACGACTCTTTAATACTTTCAATTCCCTGCTTCGACCGATCCCTACTACCACTTCTACTAACCGTAACACATCTGACTTTGCCACATTCTTCAATAATAAAATTCAAACTATCGGAGTTGACATATCCGCCCAGTCACCACCCTGCCCTCACCCTTCCTCTGACTATGCGCCCCCCTACCCACTGATCTCTTCTCCCTTCACTAAATTAACTAATTTCTCTGCTGTCACTGAAGAGGATGTACATGCTCTTCTTCTTTCCTTTTGTCCAACCACATGCCCCCTTGACCCCATCCCTTCCTATCTCACTCAATCTCCTTCATCTACCCTTGTCCCTACTTTATCTCATATCTTCAACCTCTCCCTCACTACTGGATCTGTCCCAGCCTCCTTCAAGCATGCTATCATTACTCCTATCTTGAAAAAGTCTTACCTCGACCCGACTGATCTCTCCAATTACCGTCCCATCTCTCTGCTTCCTTTCACCTCCAAGCTTCTTGAAATAATTGTTTCATATCCAATTAACTAAGTGGGTACCCCAAGGCTCAGTTTTAGGACCCCTTCTGTTCTCTAATTACACTTCCTCCATTGGCAAACTGATCTCATCCTTTGGCTTTCAATACCACCTGTACTCTGATGACACCCAGATATATCTATCCTCCCCTGATCTCTCTCCCTTTGTCTTAGTTTATGTAACTAACTGCCTTGCATCTGTCTCTACCTGGATGTCTGCATTCCAAAACCGAACTCCTCATCTTGCCTCCCTCCAATGCTAAGATTCCCCCATCTATCTCCCTCAATGTTAATGGTGCCATCATCTCCCCGTCTACTCATGCACGCTGTCTCGGTGTCACCCTTGACTTCGACCTTTCGTTCACACCATATTCAGCCTGTCTCTAAAAACTGTCGTCTCCATCTTAAAAACATTGCCTGCATCCGCACCTTCCTAACACAACATGCCACTGAGGGTCTTGTGAAGGTTATAAATCCCGGTATTTAAAAGGTGCTTTTCTATACTGGTCTCCCTCTTAACTGTCTTACCCCTCTACAATCCACCATGAATGCTGCTGCCAGATTTATCTTCTTCTCACATGGCTTTACTAACGTCTCTCCCCTCTGTCAGTCTCTTCACTAGCTGCCTGTGCGCTTCAGGATTCATTTCAAAATCCTCACTCTTACTTTCAAAGCATTTCACAGCGGTTACCCCCCCTACATCTCCAAACTCATCTCTAAATACACTCCAAGCCGGTCTCTCCGCTCATCCAATGATCTCCTTCTAGCCTCTCCTCTGATTTCTAGCTCTCATGCAAGCTTACAAGATTTCTCAAGGGCTGCCCCTATCCTCTGCAATGCTCTCCCCTGGCCTATCCGTCTTTCTCCGTGTCTTTATTCCTTTAAAAAATCCCTCAAGATCCACTTATTTAAGGACGCTTACAACATAGCACATTAACGCCCTGCCATATTCCTTTAGTTCACCGCTCCTAGTCCCTCTCCTGCAATACTTTTACTAGAGTGGCTGGTCTATCCCTTACACTGGCACTTTTACCCTTTACCTATTGTGGCCCTCCTCACCTGTTGTCTCTGTTAGTCAATTTGTTATATTACATGCTACTTGTTATGTCCTGTCTACCCATTGTACAGCGCTACGGAATTTGATGGCGCTATATAAAACAAATAATAATCTTTTTAGGGCACATTATATATCACATTAAAGCACCTACAACAACATATCTCTTACAGTATCAAATTAGACATGATTGTCCTGTATCTTATTTTAACTTGCCAACATAAACAACCAAACAAAAATGGGGGATTCTCTTTACTGTCTGTACTTCTTTTAGCTCTACATATATTCCCTTCAGGTTTTTTTTTTAGAGAATGAAATTACTTCATTGAACAACCATTAGCATAATGCTACTATAGTGTTGAGTGAAATCATGCAGATTGTGTAAAGATTCCTGTTCTCTAAAGATTTTACAACTTTAGATGCACAACATATTTCCTTCCATTGAAAACAATGGTTTATAGTGTTGCATTTTATATATCATAATAAAAGTTAATGAGCACTCATGATCGATGGGCTGACAACACATCTGTTCTTTTTCTAAGACAAAATAGCCTCCAAAATTTGTTGTGCCACTAAAGGAGGACTAAAATTGAAACCCAATTAATCACATTAAATTATAAACTATATAAAGTTATTGTTTCTCGACAGGCCGGTAGTGTCTGAAAGTTAATAAGCTGCAGGTGATCTACAAAATAATAACAGACACATTAATTAATTCAGTGTTGGTGTTGCAGGACTCCTAAGGAATCCGGCTATAAAAATTAACACAAGCATACAAATTCCAATTTGGAAGGCAATATAGATTATCTCATTATTATTCTAACTTTAATAACCGACAAATGTGCTCTAAACCAAGTTATAAATTAGGTTTAGGGGAGAAAATGTAATATCTCCAGCATTTAACTTTCAGATTGCCATTGAGAATAGCTGTGTTACTCCAGTGGTGTAGATGCCAAAAATCAGCATTGCAGTATCTGATATTATCTTACTATATGGTATTTCGACTAACATATTTTTACACTGGAACTTTGCTTTTGACTTCAGGTGAACTAATTTTCTCAGGTATTAGCAAACAAGTTATTACTGTGTAGCTCTCTCATAATCTTAGGAACTTTTAATATATTTGCCATTGTGTAAATTCTTGGGAATTTACTTTCCTACAAAAGAGTGGGAGCAAAAAAACAAAGTAATCAACAGAGATTACAGACCCCAAAAATCCAAAGTACCAGACATATGGAAGGTATGTAAGCTAACCCACACAACTGTCTTACAAAAGTAAGGTGGTACATTAGCCAATTCAGCACAGGATGCAGCCGTAGAATGGAGTAAGCCTTTTAAACAAATGGGGGCTCTCTCCCAGAAGCAACGTGTGCCTTTTTGAACAGCTTATACAATCCACTGACTCATGGAACTTCTAGACATGTTTCGGTCCTTTCTAGAGCCTGAAAATGAAAAATATAACCAGAAAATGAAAATCCTGAAAAGCAGTATTCCTGTCAAATATACTGAGCTACATTTAAAAAATGCAGACTAACTTTGTTGTGATTCTTCAGGGTAGGACATTTAAGAATGCTGGTAAAGCAATATCCAAAGTCGAGTTGAGTATCAAGTTGAGGAATAATGAGGTTAACGGATCAGCAATTGCAGAAGACATTTTATATCTCAAATCCACAGAGCTCTTTGCAGACGGCTTTGACCTTCTTTGAAAAATGATGTAGGGTAATTGGCTTTATTAATAGTTCCAAAACATAAGCCTTAAATATGGGTAATACCTTGGGATGGAGTGGGAGCTTCAGGTGCCTACTTACCTAGGGACCAGACAACCTAAACATCTAGATCTTCTGAGCTCTGTTAATATTTCTCCTGTGTTACAAATGATCAAATCTGAACTTGGCAGCAGGGAGCATCTCCAATTTAACCTTTTCAGGTAGAGTGGCTTTGAGGAGATCTCTCTTTTGCAAGTTTTATACGGAAATTCGTTTATCTCTTCTACAATGGTCCAAATTTATGATGGTTCACAATCTCCCAAATCCTAAAGACTACAACGTGGCTGTTCTTATTCGCTACACTACAAACTGGATTACATTGGCAAGATGATTTGCGCCACCTGTACTGATTATTCGCTCATAAACCTTTTACATTCACCTGTTCTACATATACTGGAGAAGATCTTGGCCAACCCATTGATTTTTGCCACTATCAAGGCATGGAGAATCCTTCGACCCGACCTTGGTGTACATTCCCATGTATGCCTTTGCTGCAAAAGCCTTCCAGCAAATAAATTCCCAGGTATCCTTTTAACTATATTCACCTAGCGACCACTAGCAACATGAACTCTTTATCACGACAATACATCCTTCATTTGATAAGTTAATTTCAAATTACTCAAGAGAGTGCTCCTTCCCCTCTCTTCTTTATCATTTTCTACAGTAAGATATGTATTTACCTATTTTGAAATCGGTGGGGGGCATAGAATTGGATATCACACTGGCCATCCCCAAGCAGACTTACTATACTGCTTTTGCAATGCCCATAAATCTTAGGTTTTCAGAATTTTTTACTATAATTTTTTTAAAATGTTAGCAATATCCCTACAATCATTCATCCCTGAAATATCAATTTGAGACAATGAGACATATAGAGGAAAACATCTGGGGCAACAACACTAATTTTGCAGCTAAGAAAACCATTCTATATCAATGGGTTCATGGCTCACCTCCCACTATTGGATTTCTACAAACAAAAGTATTAGACTTGATGGGGATGGATTGGTTGTAGGCTAGTTTGGACAAAGCGCTAAGAACTAAGATTCTTTTTTTCAAATTTAGCCTGGTTTAATAGAATTATTAGAGGACCCCATTAAATAAAAAAATAAGGCTTTAACTCCAATATGCTTCATGGTACTGTTGTCAGTATATTAATAATGGACAACTAGTCACATGATTGAATTGACATCCTTCATCATTTTAAACCTATACTTTTTTTAATACCGTATTTGCTCGATTATAAGACGACCCCCCAAAATCTGAATATTAATTTAGGAAAAAAAGAAAAAGCCTGACTATAACAACCCTATAGGAAAAAAGTTTTGCCGGTAAATGTTAATTCATGTAAACTATTTTTTTTTAAAAAAAAGCTTTGAGAAAAAGATTTTTTTTTTTAATTCCTTTTATTTTCCAACCTGTCCCCCCAGGCTTGTCACTGTTGCCCCATAAATGCCTAAACCCCCTATATGCCACTGTGCCCCCATGATATGTCTTTTAACCCTCTAAATGCCACTGTGCCTCCATGATATGCCTTTTAACCCTCTATATGCCACTGTGCCCCATGATATGCCGTTTGACCCCCTATGTGCCACTCTGCCTCCAGAAATGCCTTATACCTCTATATGCCACTCTATAAGAAAAAAAACCTTGTCTAATAATCGAGCAAATGCGGTACTCAAAGTGATTTGCCACCTAAGGGGTTGGTAGATCTGGAAATTGACCCCCTTTAAGATCTTCTGACAAAGAGGGTTCATTAGGTTATTTATTTATAGTTTATTGTTTGTTGATATTGAAGTAGATTCCTTTTCAGATGGTTTCCTCTTTTGTCTAGCAATACGATAAAAACCTACAATATTCTTTCACTATTAGTTTTCTGATTTCTGCTTCCAAAGTTGTTCAGATTATCTACATTTTTCTCAAGCTTTGCTGTCGTCTGGTGATTTTCTTCACTTGTTAGTGTGATGTGGATACAATATAAAATGAAAGAGAAAGAACAAAAACTTGTATACCATTTAAAGACTTCTTTCAGCGAGTTGTATCTAATTGCATTCTTTATTATACCACTTATTTGTAATCTTATTCTTTAATAACAAAAAAAAAAGTTTATAAAAAATATTGGGAAAAGACAACCCCAGTAAATACAAAATGAAGTTTTTAAATTGTTTATTTCATTTATAGAAGAAAAAAAAACAATCCAACCATACCTGGCCCTATGCGAAAAAGTAATTATCCCCTCAGTTGCTATATCAACCAATTAATCAAATGAAATTGATAAAAGGTCCCAAAAAGCAGCACATTGACATCTATCAGTCTGGAAATGGTTACAATGCCATTTCTAAGGCTCTGGGAGTCCAGCAAACTACAGTGAGACCCATTATCTGCAAAAAGAAAATACCTGAAACAATGATGAACATACCCAGGAGTGGCCGGCGTACCAAAATACCTCCAAGAGAGCATTGACGACTCATCAAGGAGGTCACAAAAGAACCCATACTAACATGTAAAGAACTGTAGGCCTTACTTGCCTCGTTTAAGGCGAGTGTTCACAATTTCACAAATAAGAAAAAGACTGTGCAAAAATGGCATCCATGGGAGTGTTGCCAAGCAAAAAACCCCTGCTGACCAAAAATGAGCACAAAGGCTCATCTTATATTCACCAAAAAAGCATCTTGATGAACCCTAAGACTTTTGGGATAACATAAGTCAAAAGTGAAAGAAATGGGTCTCGTTAAATCTGGCATAAAGCTAACACAGCATTCCATAGTAATAACATTATACCAACAGTGATGGTAGTGTGATGGTCTGGTGCTGCTTTGGGACCTGGATGACTTGCCATAATTGGTGGAACCATAAATTCCGTTCTCTACCAGAAAATCTTGAAGGAAAATGCATGGCCATCAGTTTGCAACCTAAAGCTCAAGCACACTTGGGCTATGCAGTACAGCAATGATTTGAAGCACACAAGCCAAGTCAACCTCTGAATGTCCCAAAGAAGCAAAATGAAGGTTTTGGAGTTGACTCGTCAAAGTCCTAACTTGAATCCAATTGAGATGCTGTGGCATGACCTTCAAAGGTGGCACAACCAGTTATAAGGTTTAGATGGGCAATTACTCATGGGTCATATAAATGAAATGCTGACAAAACAAGAAAAAATTGAAGAAATCGGGAAGGGGTATATATTGATATTTTACAGCACTGTATTATGTCATATACTGTATGTGTACAGTATATATTAGAGACCACACTTATAGAATTTTGTTTTGACTAGCCTTCTGTTAAAATGTGTGCGGCTCATTTTGTTCTCTCAAAACCAAACTTTCCTCCTTTAAGTCCAATCCAAAAATAAAACCCTCAAAGGAAAAGATGTGGTTTTTGAGCCTAGCTTTCCCACTTATTTAAATGCAACCCATGAGGCTCATCAGCAGGTTTATGTACATTTTTTTCAATAATGAAAAGTAGTTTTATAAAAACAACCAAAATTCTACATGATACAGTCAACACTAAATTAACAAATCCTTGTCTGTTCCGTATGTCCCTCATTTTAATATTTTATGCATGAAAAATATTCCTAATAGGTTTTTTATATTTAATAGTAGCTATAAACTGGCACCAAATCTAAAACAAGAGCCTCCTGAAACAGAAAGTGTGTGTTTTAAACAAATGTGAAAGTTTTAGGATTGTGAAAATGCAGGTGTAGACAAGCATTAAACTTTTTTTTGCCACAAAATATAAACTTGCTTTATGGATGTCCTTAAAATGTTTTAAATGGAGGAAAAAAGGATTATGTGGTGTATTTTCCTGGTTATTCATCAGAAAGACCATAAAAAGACTACTCTAAATAAATGTGTTCACACCAAATATCCTCTCAATTAAATCAGACTTAAGCTTTGTGCTTGCTGCTCTTATCTTTTCAATTAGAAAACTTTCATGACTGCAGGCTAAGGCAGTTTGGTTTGATTTGTGTTCTTTCCCCTTACTGCAGATCATTAATGATGTATTAAGGATACACAGCAAAATAATTTACTACCGTGCTTTAAAGACCATTTATAAAATATTTTATATTTCACCAAAATCATTTTTACAAAATTACACTTTGAATACTTTGCACTAGAAATGAAAACAACAAAAGGGCGAAAACTGGAATGACCAAAACACACATATTACGGCAATAAAATTTTGAACAACATTTTTCCTCCTTTTTTCCCCCGATTGACTGATGTTGTGATGCCCAAAAACCAGTCCATTAGAAAAAAAAAATTATATCTGTATATTTGTAAACAGAAACACATACGATAAAAATGTCAACAGGAGGATGGTGAGATGACAAAAAAAATATTTTTTACATATTGGTAAACAAACCATTTAAAAAAGTAAAAGCTATGTATACAAAAAATCCATTATATCCTCAACTTTTTAAATGATCTTTTTCTAAACTCACACTATTACGCAACAACACTTGTTCCTTAAAAAAAAGTAAAATCAAGTCAAGACAAAGCACACAACAGAAATAATGAAAATAGGTCAGTCATCCATTAACCATGTACCTAAATGTTAAAACTATCTGTGACAGGAAAATCAGGATACCACAGAGTCTGTTGTTTTTTTGGTTTCTGAAGTTTCAACCACATAAATACATATTCTAAGAAAATAGGTACTTTACAAATCTTTGAAAGTCAGCTCTGCCTGTGGGCAATATCTAGTCATTTTCATCCTTGACAGATTTCTAAATTGGCTCTGCCATTCTAAATTGAGCATTACTAGTCAGATGATCTTTTTCCTCTTCCTTTATTATGCCATTGTGTAACCGTAGCTACCACAGTGCAATGCCACAAGAAGTCTGTCCTTAAGGATTTCTTTACTGGGATATTCAGGTAACTTCAGCATATTGATACTGGAAGAGGAAAAAAAAACAGTCACGGTGATTATATAGATTAACTTGTGCTTAATAAATGAAGTAACAGGTAACGGAAACAAATGTAATATTAAGTAAAATGTTAGTAAAATGTTAGTAAAAAGTACTAAAGTTCCAGTTAAGGGGAATGTAGAAACATCAAAGTCAAACACTATGAAATGTAAATTCATACAATTCACCAGTTTGCTCAGTTTTGTAAGTACTAATTGAAAGCGCCGGCCTTAAGTGTTCTGGCACCCTGTGTGGTCTACTCCTCTGGCGCCCCCATCCCAAAAAGAAAAGGAAAGAAATCTCCCCCCCTCTGTCTTCCCCGGGTTCCCCCTCTGCCCCTTCTCACTGCCTTCCCCCCCTCTGCACCTTCTCACTGCCTTTCCCCCCCTCTGCCCCTTCTCACTATCTACCCCCTCTCCCTACTTACCTTGTTGCGGGAGTCCTGCGGTGGGAGCGGGAGGCGTCCGTCTCTCCGCTCTGCCGCGGTGCACGCTTCACAGATGAGCGCCAGAATAATTCCGGCGCTCAGCATGAAACGCCGGCACCGCGACGGAGTCACAGAGAGTTAGGGGCGCCGAGCGGTTGCTGAAAACTTCACGAGAGACCGCTTGGTGCCCCTGCCCGGGACTTAAATTAAAACACGGGGTTATTTTTTCTTTTAACTTTAACATCCTCTGTGCTAAATAAGGTTAAAAAACTTTAGTTAACATGGAGGATCTTAAATAAAGTTAAAAAAAACCCGATGTTTTAATTTAAGTTGTGGCCGCACACGCCTAAAGCCGGCCCTGAGGATCAAAGCAGAGCTGCTTTCAAAAATACTTCAAGGAATAATATCAAATGCCACATAGGTGAAGAATACATTCAACGCATAGACCTTATAAATCTGCAGAAATTATTTCTTTTAGCATTCATGTCAGGCTTATGGTTTAGAAACATTGTTCTAATTAAAGATCCCTGCATGTAAGGGCTTATTATAACACTGTTTTGTCAAGAAACTCCTGTGACTATCTTACATATATGAATTACAACAAAATAAGCGCAAGGACTGAAGTAACCATAAATGCCAATGGTACTCCATACATATACCATAAAATGCAGCTAAACCATAGTTATTTTTACAAAACGGTTTTGAATTTTGAGAAAGCAACTTTTACTTTGGAAGTTTACAAGATTAGTTTTTTAAAACGAAATTTATAGAAATGTTTAGAATATACATTTCTGTTGGATGATCTGGATTATGTTTACGTGTAAAAAGAATGCTGTAACGTAAGAATACTTTCAAAAATAGATATGTCCATAGTAAATCATTTAATTGTGTCATTTAATTGTTTAATCATACACCTATATGGCTACATAATCCCTGACTGTGCAAGAATTGATGCTGTTTTGAAGGCAAACAGTGGTCACACCAAATATTTCACTCACTTTGCATTTTGCTTGATTTGTGAATGCATTCTTACTTTACAATATTTTCACACCTGCCTTGTATATACTTCATGGAAACAAGTATTTAGAGGGCCGTTTTGTCCACTATTCACATTGCATCTTACCATGTGCTTGATGTTGGCAGTAGATTTGGTGTATATGCCACAGCTGCTATGGTGAAATTCTGCAGACCACTTCCACCCATGATATATGCAAATCCACCATGAGGTACCCTTGAACTGCAATGAAAATGTCATATAACATCACACTTGACAAGAAATGCAATTGAATATTTAATTACAATAACCAGGGCACATGCAGGGATGGCATAAACTACATTTCATGTTCAACGTTGAAATAATAAATTATGGAACTGTATCAAGAAAGAGAAAAAAAAAACTGCATATCAATCAAAGAAGAAGAAAGAACTGACAAAAATCAACATAATTCCCTTGACAGGTTAACTCTCCTAATAGGAAATTAATGTCACCAAGCAGCACACCTGCTCTTCCAGTGTATAAAAGATCTTGAAAAGAAATTGCTATATCGTGAAATGAAACCAATTTGTTCTTATATCCGTATGAATATAAAAATCAAGAAGATTCGTCTTATATTTAGTGAAATGTATTGTAGCAATAAGTATTGCAGTAGAAGAATGCTTATATAAGGACTACATTCACTGGGGATCCCTTTTGTATTGGTATATTTATGATAAATATGTTTTCATCGCAACAGTTAAATCAGTTTTTAGTTTACTTTCCAGCCTTCAGAGAAAAATGGTTAATGAAGATTTAAGTCACAGAGTGACTTACGAAAATGGCAAAAGGATGTAGGTGCCAAATGTGGCTTCCGCAGGCGGTAAATACTCAATATAAGAGTGTATTGTTGCTTCACACCGTAAACCAGATTCTAAGAATAAATATGTTTATAAGTGAAAACTAAAAGGTTATAATAAATGAACAAAGCTGTATACAGTAATGTAGGTTAGCATTGACAAATATGTAATTAAGCTGATTTTGTTCAAATAAACATCCTTTATCTGAGGACCTGGAGGCTGGTGTCGTTGTCAATTGTGATTCTTTACGGCAATGCTAATGAAGTCAGCTCCTCCATAGACTTTCATTATTCAGATTGTTTGGCTGGATGTTTCATTCTGTTGTTTACCACATGCAGTTTCATAAGGAGTCAGGGTGTTTAATAGATTTGACTAAGATAAAACAGCTAGACCAGCTACAACACATTGCTCAAACTGCACAAAATATGCATTCCTTAAACCATTCACTGTATTAAATAGAGTCTGCTAATATTTGATTCCAGCTTTGTAATATATTATCAAGATCACATCAACAATAACATTAAGAAATCAACGGGAGAAAGGTGCTTTCTCTGATGTCATGTTAAAACACATACTTACCATCTACCTACCAAGTGGATAGATATAAGGTCTGCATTTATGGCACAGATGTAAGAAAACATTAAAAATCCATTTTTTATTAAAAGAAAGCTCCCCTTTAACAAAGAATAAAGACATTAGCTGGTCTGCAAGTCTGTGGAGTATCTACTCTTGGCAAGCAAACAGGAAGAAATACGTAGTGTAGCTAGTATGACTGATGCCTCCAAGATTCCAGCAGTTTTTCATGTCTTTATATGCGCAACACTATATTGTTTCATAAACAATATAACCATCAAAAGCCAGGTCATTATTACGCTGCAGCAAATGTACAGCGGGAGACAAAGACATCTAAAGTTATGCTTAAAGACATTCAGAAAATCATAAAAGCCACAATCACAAATGTATTTGTTTTACCAGATCCATTGAATTAATTTTATGGTCTGCATCCAGGGGAAAGAATGTTTGATTTTTTCACTGAAGTGGTACTAAAGGTATACTCAGACGGTGATGAGATTGTAATGAATAAACTGGGAAAGCAGAGACAGACTACAAGTCAGGGAAAGGAGGCATATTTACTTGGGAAAAAAAACAAGCATCTAATGATCAGGGAGCTGGAACTGTGTTTTCATTTTACTCAAGAGTTTGATCTACAATGATTGGAAGAAATGTTTTCTATTTATTTTCAACAAGCACAGACCTATTCATTCTCCGAACGCAAGTAATAAATAAAAGCTTTAAACTGCTTTCTTGCAGCGTTAGGTTGGGAGAAAGGCTCTTAAATCCTTCTGTAGAACCAATTCCTGAAATGACAGAGCAGATCACGGCACATACCTGGTAGCGATTGAAAGAGAGCGTGAAAAAGTGTTGTCTCCCGCTATTGCAGTTGTGTATTGCCACTGTAATCTGTTAGTGTAAGCTGTACATGACACATAAGAAAATAATTCTCTGAATGTATTACTCACCTGCCTGTTACAAACTGCAAAAGCAGAACCCTCTCTTCCTGCGTTAATTCTTGTACCACCTCCCAAAACCACTAAAAAAAGAAAAAAAAAAACAGATGTTATTTAATCATGCATGTCCTTGTATTGATATTTATAAACAATAGCAAGGATGGATGCATCCATGATGGTCAACCTTTTGCACAACATTGATCGCTACTATATTACTATGCCAAGTTGAGAGCATGAAAGAGGGTGAGTGACAATGAATTTCATCCGATCCAGAATGGGCACAAACTAAATTTGTTGTCTTAAAACAAATGGAACAAAAAACAAATATGTCCAAATAGTTTGTTTTGGTCCATTAGTAAAATACTACTGGATAGTAGCACCACGGGAGTAGTGAAAAAACTGACATCACTGCATGTTTCAAGGGACAGTTTTCTGTCCCTAACAGTCATACTAAAGAATGCATATTAAGCTAAATTAATATGCATTTCTTTAAAACAGAAAAAAAATTACTTACCCTAGGCAAAACCTGCAGCTCACTGCCTGTTCTGTACTCCAACAAAACTTGTTGGTACTCCCCCATGACATGTGCCAGTCTGGCAATAAGACTGGCAAAAAGCATGATTTCCAAACCTTTTTTTTTTCCAAATCTGGTCATTCTGCCTCCATCTCCTCTTTGGAACATCTTTGAAGCCGGTTAACTCAATTAATCCCCATGAAACCATATATTTTTGAAAAATAGACACCCCAGGGTATTTCAAATGCTGGTATTTTAACCCTTTCCATGCACTTATTATACAACCACACTTTGTCAAACTTTGTAATAGTCTATTTTTTTCCCACACGAATTGTAATTTAGTTATAAATATAAAGGTCCTAGTATATGTCACTGGGGTAACTGTTTGGTGTCGCTGAATGCCTCCTGATCGAGGGATTCCAGTGACACCATTGAAGTTTAGGAGGTGATTGTTGATCGCCTCCTAAACTCTTTTTAAACCGGGTGTCCGCCGCCATACAATGTATGGCGGATGTTGATGCCCCGGGGATATAGTATGGTATGAGGGTTAGGTATAAATAGTAATTCTGGTGCAAAGTAGTCTTGTCGCCATAATAACCAATGCAATAGTTGTGTGGCTATTATGCAAGTGGCATAAAAATACAGATGCTATGAACACAGCAAAACATTTTTTGAGCTCTAAAGTGAGATTTACCTGAATCACTTGATCATCTCTTTCATATCCACTTGTGTATTCTGTGTTTCTTATCCAATCATTCACGTCAATTTCTGGCATGCCAGACAGAAGTAGCTCCTTAACAGGAGAACTAAACAATTAGTCAATTTGTTAACGAACTAAAAATGTAATTTAAAAAGATTTTCAGTATGATATGTATTTCTCCTTCGTTAGCAATGATTACTGTCTACTTAACCCATATACACAATATTGTATCCCAGTATTTACAAGCTTTGCAAATGACTTCAGAATCAGAATGCTCTTTTTATTCCAGTGCCACATAACAAATGTAAATTCTGCCTCGCATACTCTTAAAACTTCTTTTTTCCGAGGGACCCCTTTGGTCTTTATGCTTACGGGCACACGGCACTTCAAATAAAACCAACCTTGTACGAAAAACAAAACACTGCTTTAATCCCACAGTACACGTTAAAAAGCAAACTCATAAGCAAGCGATATAATACAGATAATTAATGTAAACAATTAATACATATCTTATTTGGTCCCCCTAGTGAGCGCCACGATATGCTTCAGCATTGCATTAAGAAATTAAGAGGACTGACTGTGCATATTTATCTTGCCCTAGTTAATAATGTGTATCTATGCCATGTGTGGGCCGCAATAATGTCTGCTTCCTATCTCACAATTACAGAACAGCTTATTTGCATTGGAGTCGTTCACAGCACATTGAATTTATTTACTCAGTAGATTACGTTTAGCAGACTATTAAAAAAAAAAAAAAAACACAAGAAAAGAGATAATTGCAGATAATATATTATTATTGTGACTGTATACAGAAAGATGGTTAGCCAAGAAATAATGGGAAAAAAATAGCATTCACTGCCGTTCTCACAACCGAACGGCTATTGGAACAAGTAAGAAACACTTACATAATACGGCCATTGGGACAAGGAGATATTTTTTCTCCAAACGTTACATACATTATGACTTGGAGTAATGCTGTGCAGCACTGGTAAAGGTAGTTTATTGGAACAATACATACTAAAATCTACTTATTTGCAGACCTGGATGTCATCATAGTAGGCCGTTACGTGCCAAAAAGTTTTGAACCAGGTAGGACTACCGTACTTTCGTTAACGGTACAAAAACGGTTCAACTGCTATGCTGGAAGCATCTATACACATGCCGTTAGGGCATTAGGGTGTTTTGCAAGCACAAATAATGTGAGAAAATATTAATTCATGTATTTTAGTATTTAGCCCCCCGAAACCGATGGGTTTGAAATACTTGAAACAAAAAATGGTGTTATTTACACCTTTAGAAATGCTAAACAGATGTTACCAAAATATTATATTATATTTCCCTAAAGATGTTTTTTTGATTTACATTTAGACAAAGAAAAGATGATGTATCCTTTTCAAAAGTCAGTAAATGGAGTAAACACAAGGGAATCTGCTTACCAGCTCAAATTCATCAAAAAGCTGTATTAGAGAAGGAGGTATAAACATATGGAACCCTTGCAAAAACCAGTTGATCTGAGGCTGTATAGCTCTCGTCATTCGAAGTTCGGTGACAAGCTGAACATATTCTGCCTGCAATGAGAAAAAACAGCCATTAAGACCGCATGATTCTACATCCAATGCAGTCAACTATGTCATGAAGTGTTTCTGTTCAACACATTGTCATACGTATGCAAAAAAAGACACTTACTAAGCAAGATACCAAGGTACAAAGATACAGAGCCTCAAATAGCTAATGTTTTTTTGTTTTGTTTTCTATTCCTTAAGGTGGAAGAATCTCGATTCTGCTGCCCTTATTTCCCATGGCTACTTATTAAGTTTAAATAGTTGCTGCATTAATGCATTTTTTATTTTTTTTGTTAAATCATTTTCTTTAAATTGTTGGATCTACATGTAAATTTTTCTCTAATAAAGAATAAATAGGATTTTTTTTGGGGGGGCACCGTAAAAGATCTGCAGAAATGCACTGACATCTAGTGGTGTGTGAGGGGTAATGTAAGAGAGAAGAAAAAACAGCAAAAGCAAGGGTGCAGCAAACCAAACCAAATATATAATAAACATTAAATAGCCGAAAGCCAGCAGCAAACTAGAAGAGCATAACAAGTAACAATTAAGAGGATCGTTAGGAGATATTTTAGAGCTGCAAGAAAGATGGAGGTGACTTTTACGGGTCTAACTATTTTATTTTTTAACCTATGCTGCAATCTTACATTAATAACCATGGACATAAAAATTGGCTAACATTGAGATTATTTCTAATACATTCTTTCATAAACAACAAAGCAATGGCACATATTTTACTTTGTTTTTCATGTTTTTCTTGCATCAAAGATAGAGGGCCTTACGGTCATGCTCTACAGAACATATCAATATGCTCTTACGTACTTTTCATTCTCCAACAAAAAGATAAAAGCATTAAGAGTAAAAGGTGATGAAGGTGAAATTATTATGTGGGTCATATACATGATGTGGACTTGCATATCCAAGCTGAAAAGTCAGCAAACTAGGAAGCTACTATGTTTCAAGTCTCATAAGAAATTTTATTTTTTAAAGGGGGAATCTCATTAGACACCCCCTCCCCCCAAACACTTGCTGAGCTAGCCCTGGTACTGACCGGATGTAAGTATAGCATTTGTCAAAAGATGTATTTCTTGTACAACAAATAGATGGAGAAGGCAGGTAAAGCGACAAGTGCATGGGGGGTCCTGCAGAATCCCACCATACATTTGCAAAAGGGACCACATGTAGGGACCACCCATATATGATGGATATATTAAAGTGCCCCTTTAATCACGAATCATAACAATTAAAAACACGCTGCGTGAAGCTGCTCTAGTTTCATGTAAAATATATATTGCTCTCCATTCTGAATGCTCAAAAGCATTTTATAATTGCAAATTATGTAATATGATGTAATATCTAGTTTTGTCTCACTTTTCTTCTCCCTTTCATTACTTCTGAAAACAGGACATCTCACTTTGTCTACAAAAAGGATAAAAGCACAAAAAAAAGGGAGGGGGGGAGCGAGAGAGAAGAGCAAGAGAGGACAATGTTTTAATTATATCTTCCAAATGTTTAAAGCGATCCCTAGGTTGTATTTAAAAAAATATATATATTATACACACAACAGAATCAACATTTTTACTCCGAGCCAAAACCTCCCTAAATGTCATAACAAAACATAAACCTATTACTATACACATCCAAGTATTTAATAGTTTAGTGCAGAAATAAATGTAGTTTAAAATAAAATTGTATTTGCCCTAACCATGGCCACATTGACTGGCTATATAGAGGTTAAAATGCTGCTTGTAAGAACGTACTGACCAGTATGTAATGTCACACGTTTGGTTTTTTGTTTGTGCTTTAAATGCACAGCATAATGAAAGAAGAGAGATTCCATTTCCAGGTGATTCGTTCCATTGTTACGTTATGTAGCTGTAGGAATATATGGGCCGATTAGATTAGAATTAGAATCAGTTAATCAGATTAGATAAAATGAACTGAATCGTTATCTCCCGTCAATTATATGTTTCCATATACGATACACGTTTTTAAAAATAAAAATCTTGCTGAGAAATCTTACTGAACATGGACAAAAACATGATTTGAAGGCATAATATGCAGTTCTGGATTTTGTGCCCTGTGAAAGCCCCCTTTTTGGAGACGTTCTATAGATACCGCAGGTTGAGCTTGCATGAATTTCACTCGGCAAAAAGAAATGGCTGGTGCATCCCTGCAGCAAAAGGGTTCAGAACAAAACCACGAAGCCAAGGATTTCTCTTTTAAAAAAAAAAAAAATTCAGCCGGTATACTACATCTTTTTGGTAACTGATTTAAACAAGGTTTCTTTCTTTTATTTTTTTTAATTAATTGATTTTATTAGATATGTGATTAACGTAAAGTAGTGAATCATAGGATGCAAAGTGCTTTTCCGCATCCACAGTTAATTGAACGGCTGTCTTAACTAGAATCAGCATAGCAATTAAAGCTGAAGTCTCATCTCAAAATGATATCCTTGGAATGAAGCATGTACTTATGTGTCTTGTCTAATTTACTTTGCAGTGTGTTTTAATTTTAACCCCTTCAGTAACTCATAAAACAGTCTGATAAAACCCTACTATGGCTAGGGCTGAGAAGGAAATAATTGTATATATATATATACACACATACATATATACATACACATATATATATATATATATATATACATATATATATATATAACACACACACATATATATATATACATACAGATATATATATATTATATATATATATATATGTACACACACACGCACACACACGTACAAGATATTTCTTTTTTTTTTTTAATCTCTAGATTCATGATTTGCACGATACCTATTTATTCAGGGCACATTCATTAACCAAAAGCACCATGGAAATAAGGGATAAGCAGGAGAAGGCGCACAACAGCCTTGCATAGATTTACTAAGAGCAGAAAAGCCGGAGAATGAAAGCTATTCTATGAGCCTATTCATTAGCCTGTTAACGATAGCCGGCAGAAAAAAACATTAGAGCCTTCACGTGCCAGTATTTCAGCATTAATCGAAATGTACTACCTCTAGGCTTGATGCTGGGCAGGAATCTTTCACCAAAATCCCTATTAATCGTCAACAAAGTCATGATAGTTCAAGCATGAGGAAATATTCGTGTAGAATGTCTAGCTGTGATTGTGGTCCAGGAAAACAAAGAAGCACATGGAGGAGTAGTAGGAATTACAAACCGGGGGTCCGGAAACAAACTGTGGTAGTTACACCCGTAACCATGAGGGACAGGTAAGGCACAGATAATACTTTTTCCTATACGTTGCCAGTGATTTTTGAAAAGAGAAGACACAGCTTGGGGTAGGGGTTTCAGGAATATTTGGTTTTGATACATCTGGACAGTCATTGTATGGACTAAATAATAATCAGAGATATGAATTCTACATCTCTCATTGCACACAGTCTAACTATGTCAGGACGAGTACCCCAAAAAGTACACCCCCAGAATTTACGCTTTAGCATGTTAGATACATTAGAAACTGCCAGCAAAATAGAAAATGGAATGGCATTTTAAAATACTTGGGAGGCCACCGATGTGACACGTAAATTACACAATCACTTTAATCAGCGTCTGTGTGCAATTATTGCATAATCGTGATGGAAATACTCTGGAATTTTTTTATGATTATTATTCAAGAACATAAGGAATGTTTTACAGATCTCACATAATTTATGGCAGAAAATTTCTCGGCATCTGCACAAACGAAAGAAAAATAGCATTCACGCCGCAACCCAATCTGTGGTGTTAAATCATCCAACACTTCAATCATGTGTCATTATTATATTGTTCAGACAAAATGTGGAGACATTTACTGAAACATAAGGCAGATTTCCTAGTGTTGCGACATCTATGTATTTGTCATAGCAGAATGGATGTTCATAATTAAAACGGTGTCAGAGACCAGAAACTAAACATTTTTCAGAAGTGACACTTAATGACAAACGATGGATAAGAACGAGTCATGCTACAAGGATATGACATTACAAGGATTATTTGTTACAATCAGTTAATGCTGTGTCTTATTTCCATAACAATGGGCAAGGGTGTTCCATATGAAGGGTTAAATGGACACATCGATAATAAAACAAAATGTTTTATATAGTATATCAATGGCAAGTGATAGAGAAGACTACCTACAGAAGTTCTGCTAAATGCCCAGATCTCACTAAAAAGGGGGTTTCTGGAAAAAAAAATTGAAACGTGTACTTGTGATATGATTGTAATTTTTGAAGATATTACAACCCTACATGGGATTTGAAGCCAGAAACTCACATGACCCAACCTACTTGGTGAATGAGGAGTGTGAATGAAAGCAGTTTGCCATGGTTAATATGATGGATTACTAATGTCACAGGCTAATCGCAGAACAGAGATTCCTCAAGATATGTTGTGTTTGCAAAACAGATACTCTAAGCCCTGTGGAGCGAGATGCAGCAGTACCCTAGTGTGAATTGGATGTTTCCAGTGACAGCTTACAAGTACGTCTTGACACCAGTCTCATCACTCACCTTGTTCTCTTGTGTAACAAGAATGCTCGCTCCTCCAGGTTTTAAGGGCACTTCCTCCATAGCTCCAAAGACATCTGTCTCTACGGAGAAGGTAAGTTCCAGACCCAGGTCACTAATGTCATTATCTAAAATCCACTGTAAGTTCTTTGCGTATTCTGGGTCGATAGAGGCCACGTCTTGGTAATTTACAGGGATACCTGCAGTATTAAAAACATGCAGACTTTTTTTTTTTTTTGTTAAGGAAAATATTTCAGTTGTTACACTTGTGTGCATAATTCTTGTACAAGACTGCCCTCTTCAGGCACCTGCCAATAACGCAATGCAGCAACTTTAAGGTTACATTTGGTTTTTTTACCTTATATTAAGTCTACTAAAAGAAATGCAATGTTAGTAAATATGCAAATTACACTGCCTCACCTCTCAACTTCACCTATGCAAATGTATATACGGTGAACAAAATAAAAGTAGTAGTTAGCACAATCAGCTGGTCGTTCCCAGGATTATGTCGACCTCTTTGATTTATGTGCTGGCGTTGGCTGTCTTAACTGATTTTAAACTGTCTTAACATCCAATGCGGTAAAAGATGTTCATCAGAGATTAATGAGCTTTGTAGCTACTGTTTGGTTTGCTTACTGACTAAATAAGGATTGGCAAGAGTTGACATAAACCAGGCTCACACGGCCACAAGGTGGAAAGGCAAGTGCAATACTATTTAAAGTCATCACCTTAACCAATTCAGAATGCCTTTCACAACCTCTTAAGTGTTTCAGAAACAGAAAACGTGTGCTGGGTTTCACGCCGAGGATGAAAAAAGGCACTATGCATTCTAGCCTTGAGCTTGAAATCATTCACACCTTATTAATATTTATTTCTAACAGCAAACCTTTGGTTATTATCTGATGCAATTTTAAAGGAATTTTATATCAACATAAAACCATACATTTCCGAGTGACAATTTTCTTCCACTGATAAATGCAATGCTTAAACAATTGAGCTGGGATTTTGCCTTATTTTTTTCTACACCTGTTAGTCTGACCTTATTTTATGACATTTTTTTTACTGGACAAAAGCATAGTGATTCCTACAACCAAAATAACATTCAAGACACAAACAGCTTTCTAAAGCCCTTGTATGGTTATGCATACAATAGCGGATTGGTCCCTTTAAACTTGGTGTGTGTGGGATTCTACAGAATAGCCAAGTATGTGTTCGCCTACAAAAGATGGTTATTTCGCTGCAGCGTGCTTTAAAAAGCATTATTCGGTGGTGAGGCTGTATTGGACACTAGACCGACCCTTTATGAAGCAGTCAATTAAAATGCAAAATGTTAAACGATTCCCTGGGAGGGTGGGAGAAATGCTAATTTAGAGAAAAAAAAATCTAAACTATTCCTTTGAGTAATATTTCTTTAATACCAGCAAAAAACAAATCATAGTTCTCAGTGGGGAAATGAAAAGCTTTTAAGAGAAAAATCATGACATCTGTTCATAGCATATTCACATAAATCTTTTGAAAGTGGGGGAAAAAATTGTGTTATTTTCGATAGCAATTCATCAAGATAGCTAATCCATTCCACTCACTGATGAACGGGCCAGATATAAAAACTATTTCTTTGTTTAATCACTTGCCCCCTTTTCAGGAACAGATTTTACTTAATGCAGACTAAACTACTGGTAATGCCCCACAACACAAAGAAAATCTATGTTTTTTGGTTATTATTTTAATGGAACCAGAAAACCCTACATTTTTTATTAGCTGATTTATCCATACGACACCCATTTGGCTCTAAGTCTTTTTTGTTTGTTTGTTTGTTTTTAAAGGGTCCAAAGCAAATAAGAGGGCTTCTACTTTTTAATCATACCAAGAATATGCTTGTAAAAAGATCTGGTGAAATATATGTTGACCAGTTGCCTGTGGTAGAGCGCTAAACCCAGGATCTCGCCTGCAAATCTGAAGTAGTTGAGATGATCCGGATTTACAGAGGAGTTGCTATTTGGCTGGAAAGTTGTTCCTTTAAAAGAGAGATTAAAACAGAAATTAAAATATTATAGAGAACTACAGGCATTCTAAAAAGTTTATCCGATGTGCAAGAATGAGACTGCTGGCTCAGAATACAAAACATACTCAGTGGTCAGTAAAATACACCAAACTCTTTATTATTTTTAACAAAATTGGTTTATCACTTACCATCTGCTGATTGTGTAAACAATGCATAGTCAGGATTGATAATTTCAGAAGATAATATATCAAACCACTCCCGTACCACACCTTGGCCCTGCAACAGAATTTGTGAGTGTTAGTGACCGACAGGACCTATATGCCTAAGAAAGCATGTTCTTGTGTACACTGCTTCAACATTGGGAATGGAACATTCAAGTAAAGATATTATACTGGGGTTCTAGTAAATGTCCTATATACAGTACACCAACAAGAAATATCAAGGGATACAACTGATTAAGCAACAAAATGTTCCAAACTTGATTGACAGGTACTACAATAGAGACTGAGTGGATTGCGTGTAAGAGCTTTGGGTAGCCGACCTTTCTAAGCAGAGAAAACCAACCTCAACCAACGTAAGTTATGTAATGTATAGTGTTGTGAAGAAGTATTTGCCCCTTCCCGGTTTCTTATATGTTTGCTTATTTGTCACATTTAACTGGTTCAGATCATCCAACTAATATAAGATAAAGACAATATGAGTAAATACATAATGCAGCTTTTGAATGATTTCATTTATTGAAGGTAAAGAGTTAATCAAAACCTATATCACAAATATGAAAAAGTAACTGCACCCCCTAAACCTAATAACTGGTTGTGTCACCTTTGGTGGCAACAATTGCAAGAGTTTGCAATAACTTGAAGTTAGCCTTTTACATTGTTCATCATTGTGAAGGAATTTTGGCCCACTCTTCTAGGCCACATCGGGGGGGTTTTGAGCATGAACTGCCTTTCTAAGGTCACGTCACAGCATCTCAATCAGATTTAGGTCTGGGCTTTGACTAGGCCATTCAGAGGTGGACTTGCTTGCATGCTTTGGATCATGCCGCTTAACCCAACTGTGACGGCTGGACATTCTTCTTTAATAAATTGTTGGTAGAGAGCAGAATTCATGGTTCCGTCAATCATGGCGTGCAACCCCAGACCACTACCACCACTGTGTGTGACTGTTAGTATGATGTTCTCATTGTGGAATGCTGTGTTCTCATTGTGGAAATGTGAACACTGACCTTAACTGAGACAAGTGGGGCCTGAAGCTCTGTACATATTAGTCTGGGTTCCTTTGCAACTTTCAACACAGTTTGCTGGAACCCCAGAGCCTTAGAAATGGCTTTGTAATCCAAACTGATATATGTCAATGACTGTTTCTCATCTGTTCATGATTTTCTTTAGATTGCTGCTTTTTGAGACCGTTTAGCCTACTTCACTTTGCAAGACAGGTTCTAGTTAATTGATGTTTAGATTCAACAGGACTGGCAGTAATCATGCCTGGTTGCATCTAGTGAAAGTGAAGCCAATTATCAATTACATTTGGTTAACTGATTGATAAAGAGGGGGGGATTACCTTTTCACATAGGGCCAGGTAGCGTTTGATAGCAATTTTCCTCCTTATGTGAAATCATCATCATTTACAAACTGCATTTTGTGTTTATTTGGGTAATCTTTGTCTAATTTGAAAACTAGTCTGAAACACTTAAGTGTGACACACGTGCAAAAATCGGGGTCATAAAAAAGGTAATTCTAGCACTTGTGGAACAAGAATTGTAAGCTCACCTAAGCGTTATCCAGAGGACTTTTTAAGGCAAAAGTAGTTTTAAATCAAATGTTAAAGTTTGTCCGGAAAGAGTCCTTTTACAGACTCTGGGTGTGATTACTTCATATTTGAATACGTTTCAACGCAAATCATTTTGACAATTAACACTGTACTAAACAACAAATGTGGTTTGGCATTTAGGCTATTTACACACTACAGAACAAATTAAGTAAAGGACCCTTTTCTGTTAATAAAAGTGATTATCGCTCATTGTACAGTGCTTATACAGCATTATTACCCATCCCAACCCTGATAACTTAACATACCATGCCTTCTTCTCCATGGAAACGCACAGCAATACCTTGCTTAAGTTTTTCACAATTTGATTTAAACACCACTTCACAGCTACTCCTGAAAATAGAATCTAAATATGTAACAATAATTAATTGCACTCTCCTAAAGACAAGAATAGCATGTTTGTCTGTTATTTTGTTTAACATACCTCTGTGAACCAGTAGTATGTCGTTCTCGTTCACCGGTCTATGCACCATATCTGAATCAGGTTGTCCAGTGTGCAAGTGTTCATAGAACCATTCACAACGCTCCTTAAAAGACTGTAATATAACACAAACCACAGCAAACATTTTAAAACTAATCTGAAAATGCACACTATACGCATATATGTATTTTTAAAACTTGGTTGCTTTAATTAATCCACTACAACACTAGAGACATACCTGTGCTTTTATGATGTGCATGAAACGTGCCATCAGTTCTGGACACTCCAGCAGAAAATGAAAATGATCGAAAATAATTTTGGGGTTCCTAAAAAAAAATAAAAAAATTTAAAAAAGGATAATATCTATATATATATATACACACACACACACACATCTGGTTCCCTTTTAAATTTTAGATAAGAGATCATTGAAACTGTTAAAATATCTCGATAGCCCATACTTTCCCATAGTATGCAAATACGTGTAAAAAATGAAATTAGAATATACACTTAGATCCTAAAACCCACCTGTTAACAAAACATTTAAGAACTTCATCGTGTTTGCAGACAAACTCTATGAACCGTGGCGAGGTCATTCTGTGCAATAAAAAAATACATATTTCTGTAAGGTTGTACAACAAATCTTTAGACCGAGAAAAATGGCCTTGGGGCAAAAACTGCACAAATATACTACATTTCTGCTTTTTCAGAGAGTTGAAGAAGTAAAATGTTGAATGTTTTTATGAAATCGATTTTTATTATGTCCCTTTATGAAGAATTGAAGAACTTGAACAAGTCTATGTTAATATCCAGCTAGCATGTTTGTCAATGGATACACATTTCTATTTTAATACACAGCTGCAGAACTACAACGTATAAATATATTTACACAAAACAAGCCCTTTCTCCCTGAAACATAAATATTAGACGTTACAAAGAAGGAAAAAAAAATAAAAAAAAAGCTATAAAAGGTCCCTAAATATACTTAAAAACTGATTCAATGAAAACAAATTTTAGCATCCTTTTTGAAAGAAGCTTTGCATTTTTATTTGAAAGAATGACCTTTAAGCTACAAAATAAAACCGCTTACCCTTGAGGCATTTGGCAAGAGCAGCACATGTAGAATGCTTGAATGACAGCACTCAGTCGATTTGCTGTCATTGAGATAACATCCTGACCATCTGCAACGGCTTCCTGCTTCCCAGCAGCATCTGAGCTCTCAAAGTCCCCTTTGCCTGATGATACTAATAGATGTTCTTGGCTTCCACTCCTTCCAATGGCTGATTGATGAGCGAGAGAAATATCTTGTTGATCCAGTGCATTTTGCTTCAGTAAAATGCAAGCGATGTTGGAAGAGTCTCTCTCGTCTTTAGTGAGTTCAGTGGCTATAAGCACTAACCATTCGTCTAAAGAATGCCAAAGTAATTCTAAGGGCTGAAATGAATAAGATAGAGCTTAAAGCTATACTTTCCAGGTTCAATGACCAAAGGTGACTCGCAAATGTCAAAATTCAAATCAGCAAAAGTGTGCATTCAGAAAGTTGTAGAACAGAGAGATTAGAGAAGGTGATTTCTTTCATAGGCAGGCATGCAAAGAAAAAAATACCTTTTTTTTATAATAACATGGAAATATAATTATACAAAGCACTTTAAGAAGCATATTACAAAAGGAACAACCTGCCCTGAAACTTCCCAGGTCGAGCATGTCATTATTTATAATTCATAGGGTGAGAGGAAACTCCACAGCTCATCCAACAGCTGGTGGTAAATTGGCCCTGTCAATAATGGCAGGAATAAGTCTAAGTCTGCAAGATCACTGTTTATTTTTCACAAGTAAGAAAATCTTAACATCTCAAGTGGGTTTTTTTTTCAGATCCACTCATGTCAGTATAATCTCAGAATAAAAAAAGATCCTATTATAACCATTAAAAGGACAAACCAAACAGAATATCTTCTCTTCATCATCAAAAGGCAGTCAAAGCTGATCATAAATGAGATATGAATAAAGTATGTTTAAGATGGGAAGAGTATTTGCTCTGTATGTGGGGAAAGAAAAGGAGAAACAAGGAACTGCTGTGAAATGTAGGGAAACAGCACAAAGAACCCAGGAGAGATGAATAAGGAAAAAAAACCCAAAACACTAGGGCTAGAACAGGAACAACAAATGAATACAAGGGCCAGAGAACTGGGGCAGCCATAGGGCAAAAGGACAGGGCAAATGCATTTTGGGGATATGTAAATGAACAGAAACTGTTTATGAACATCTTCCATATTACCCAAAATATTTTAATGATTGTAAATCAGGTTACTTGTTTTATGAAATAATGCTATCAGGGGGCTATAAACAAATGAGCTGCAGTTAGATGAAAAAACAAACAACAAATGAAATAATTGAATAAGATGAAAATAAATGTATAAAGATGAGAGCAGTTAACGATGGAAAATCAACACAAAAGCACAAACCCATTTGGCACCATATGTGAGGAGAACCAAATAATTAAAAGCCTTCATCTACCATAAGATTGTAATTTACATCTAAATATGTCACAGTTCCAGCTGTCAAATTTGAACTTCAAAAAGGGAATTTTATAACTACCACGACCTTTTAGAGGATAGATTCATAGGCGAACAATAACCAATGTTATTGTACATCAATCATAACTCTGTCCCTTTTATGCTAAAACTATATTTTTTCAATCAGCAAAACCAAGTGAAAAGACCCGACATTGTTGTTTAGTGCTGTAGAATGTGCAAGCACATTTGAAGTACCAAAAGAGTTAACTACTAATACCTTTGTTTTATTTTTTTCTCCAACATTCTTAAAAGGGCACTAGTTATTCTTAATGAATTTGTTTATTATTTTATAATTTATCACGACCTATTCTGTTTTACCTGTTGAGGGCATTTACATGGATGTGAATAATCAAATGCTTGGTGGTAACAATAAACATTATAGAAAACATTTGTGTGTAGCAGTTCCTTATATGTATTTTTTTTTTTTTTTAAAAAAACAGAAATGAGTCAAGTGATTATTTGAACATAAAATAAACATTTCTATATTAATGGCATTGGACATCTCTTTCTAGCTCCTAATTTATTCTGCTTCACCATTCTACACAGTGAGAGTTTGCAGGAGTGGTTTTTTGAGTTTCAACTGACTTCACTGAACATTGTCAGGGTGAAAACCTACCGTAAACTCCTAACTTAGTAAATGAATCTGATAGATTGTTAAGGACTGAAAAGACTGCCTTGCCTGATATAAATTGTCAGGACTAGACAACACAGGTAAAAACATGTAAGTGAACTATGAGACTCTTGATGCCTTAATTCCATTCTATTTTCCTAATTATGAAAAAAAAAAAGAACAAAACCAGACGGCCCCCTGAGCTAATTTGGTGTTTCAAGATCACATGAACTTTGGAAAAATATGGATTCTGCCAAGTGAGTTGTCCTTTAAAAATCAAAGAAATTGAGGAAGGTGATATTGTTGTAGGGATGAAATATAGTTTATAAAAGGAAAGGTAAATAAATGGCATTATGATTAAATCATAGATTAAGAAGTTAAGGAAATGTAATGAACTTAATATGGAGAGTACATGATATCAACAAAACTTACGTCCTGCTCAGGAAGGGTCTGATAAATGAGAGCATGCTTTGTCACATTCATCTCTTTAACGTCTATCTTCCTAAACACGTCATATACTTTTCTGACCTTGAACACTTGGCTTCTTGGAGTTTTGTTTCCGTTGTAACCCATGTCATTTCCGTTACTGGGAGAAGAAGGCCCAATGCAAAAAACGTGGCAAAATATCCTCACGATTCGGAGTAAACTCTTCATTTGAGCTTCATAGCTACTAGAGATACTGTGATGGAAAACCTCAGGTTTTATTTTGTTCCTAAATTTTGAGTCCAGCAGAAATAAGTCTATTTTTTTTGTTTAATTACAAAAAGGTACCAAACAAAATGTACAAAGCAAATACAAAATTTAAACTAACTTTTGGGAAAAGTGATGTCACAATACTAAACTTTTTGGAATGACACTAAATACATATTATTATATATATATATATGTATATATTTAAAAATATATATATATAATATATATATGTATTATATGTATTTATACTTTTTAGTGGCCGATCTCTTATTTTGGAAGAAGCTTGTGAGGATCTGCCTTATGAAGAAAACCTTTGTTGAATCTCCCATATCTTGTGTTTGTGAGTGCTATTGCTGTATAATCATAATCATGTATATTTTTAACACAGTGTACACTATGCTATTATGACTTTTTTAAGAAATGTGTGAGAAATTGTAATAAGACTTTCACCTACAAATTACCAGGTTATCCGATTTTAACTTGCAATTAAAGAACCGAGCGCACTAACATTTTGATTGTATTATTTTTATTTCAAGTGTCGGTTTCTGTTGCTGCTGGTGCGCTTTGGTGCTGGATTTCACAATATTGTTATTGCTAAGTATTAGCAGACATAGTTTACAACTCTGCTCTATTTCACCAATTACCAATGTAGTCTGTATGATATATATATTTAACAGAGTGTTGTTCACAAACCAAATTTGTCTCAGCTCAAAATTTCGGAGCAGTGCTCACTTAAACTACTAAAACATCATTGGTGGAGCTTCACTGAATCAAATGTACCTTAGGAGTTTGTGGCCATTTGTTGTAGCTACTTCAGCAAGGCTTGTAAGGATCTTGAGATACTGACTTTCATTTTGCTGAGACAAATGTTCAAGGACCTGGCGCAGCTAAAAGAGAAGTTAAAAATATGTTGAGATGTCATTGCTTCATAGTGCAACAATAAAGCTTGTTTAAGCTTGTATAGCAGTCAAAAAACATCACTAATTTTTACTAGATGCAATGCAAAACTGATGCATAACTGTTCTCTTGTTTTAACATGCATCCCATTATCTCTCTTAATATTACGTCAGTAATGTCCAATGTCTGTATTAGGATAATACTGTCATGTCTAGTCCTATGAAATTTTTAAAGACTACACCTAAGTTGGACATCATCACATTACATAAATAATATTGCCCAAGAACAGGAAATAGCTGCTTCCTGGATCTTCCTTTCAAATTGAGCATTCTTCTCTGTAAGACAAACCATTCTATAGTGACCAGACAATGCGGTCTTGCAGGCAGTTCAGATGGCCAAAGTGATTCATCTACAACAGTACATTTAGAAACACTTAAGAACTTTGTTGACTCCAGATGAGGCCACAAACAGATAAGATTTTCTCATTTGTCCTCTCTAAATTGATAGTAAGGCATCTCTTAAAACCCAAGGTATGTAAAAATTATTCTTTCACACACTTGGGTGAAGGAAAAAGGTGGGTAGAACAATATCCTGTTCTTTGTGAATGCCAGGTTGAACTTCTGGAGGAAGTGAAATAATCACTTTATTAAAAATAAGTAGAAAGTAGATCTGCACGCGTAGGAAGAGTAAGCCTCTGAAGAATTAAATTAAGATCCGCAGGGACCATCTTGATCATGAGGGGACAAGAGCTTTAGAAAAAGTCTAAACATTTGCCTAAAGAAAATCCAGAATTAAAACGGTAAGGACAAGAAGATGCATTACAGCCTTCTCCAGATCTTCAAATATCGAAGGGATGTAACTTTCTTTCGCGTGAAAAGAAGAGTCTCAGTAACTACAAGTGAAAATCAAATTTTCCCCTCAACAGCTGTCGTTCAATCTTCACGCCATCAGATGAAACATTCCTGGATTGGGATGGAGATCTTGGCATACTCTTCATGGCCAGTCAGAAGCTACTAGGTTCAGTGACACTCGTTCCCCTCTGATTTTCTGTGTCACACTGGAGATGAGAGTTAATGGAGGAAAAATATGTGCAAGAAATTCCAGTTGTGCCCAATGGTTTTGAATTCCACTGATGTTAACAGCTGACAGAGAAATATAATGTGCTTCTGCCCACAGACATATCTTCAGGGGAATACGGAGAAGAAGAATTCTCCATCTTCATACCTTTTCGAACTCAACTATTGCTCTAGTATCACATAGAGGAAAAAATCTCAACTGACACAATGTAAATATTGATAAATGCAGGTAAGCTACTGGATGTCATTATTGACATGTCTGATCTGACAACCTTAACACTACTTGTAAGGTACTTGTGCAAAATACACATTGCATTTATCAGCATATCCCTGGCAGGGCTATATCTTGTTTGAACACTGATGAAGCTCAACTGCTTGTTTGAGCTCAATTTTTGCCTACAGAAAAGTTGTTTCAATCGATATAAAATGATGCGCTCTTGCACTGATTATTCTTGTAACTGAACATGGTAGTCATAGAGGACTGTTGAAGGAATCAAACAAAAACATACCATATTTTCTTTAAGATCTTCATTCTGAGTCATCTGAATCAATGTCTGAAAAAGTCTTGGATGGTGCTGTATGAGTATATCACAGGTTTCACCATAACCACCCTACAAGTATACAAGTGAGGTTTAAAAATGTAGTTAAAGTCATCCTACTAAAGCAGCGATACAGAGGAGTACTATTCATTAGTGCCTGTTTGGGGTGTATGTAATTGCATACTTTAAACATCTCCTTAACAAGAGCATAAATTACAGACGTTCACACTTTTATAAGAACTCCATTTTCTTCAGCAACTACAACCAACTTGTGGCGAGAATAGTCTGACCGCAGAGGATCAATGGAAGGTTCTGTGTTAGGTATGAGCTTTAGTAATTTGCCTGCATTTTGCATCACGTTTGGTGGTCTGGGTTAGACAGCTCACTGGCAGGAAAGCACTCTCATTGAAATGAATGGGTAAGCTTTCTGTGCATGTCTTGCCATTTGATGGAATGGATGTCCTGCAAGACAAACACCTGGTGTACGGGAAAGGACAGCAAACGCACAGACGGGATTCTAAACGCTATACTCATCTATCATTTGCATTAAGTTGGAAATGATGGCTAGACTATGCCTCTGAGATAATCAGTCTGTTTAGAATTCCCTAAAGTCTATGGCATTTACTATAAACACGTAATCCCAAAGTAGTATACATATAGTTATTGGGTTGTATTTGACCTTAACTGGAAGAACCTACTTGTACACAGAGGTCCAGTGGTGTGATTCCATTCTTATCAGGAAGGTACTTTGCTCCTCGAAGTAGCAGAATTTGTGCTGTATCCCTCTGGCCATGACTATGTAGAACAAGAAAATCATTTGTGCATTGCAATAGGCATGCATCTCAGTGTTTCCATTCACATTCCAATTACTCCCTAGTATAGAAATCTGTTTTTCGTTCAAAATTGCTTTTTTTGTCTGGCCACACACAATTGCTTTAGGAGAAATTAATTTCAAGTTATCTTATCTTGTACCAAAAATGTTTACAGCAATTTCCTTTCTTTCCACAGCAGCCCAAACTCAATCAATGTATTACAATCAAGAGGAACAGAGGACATATTAATCAGAGGAACAAAACTTTACCACAAAAAAAAAAAACATAGAAAAATAAGAAAAAACGGTGCCATGTTTTTGCTTACAAATACACCTATTAACGTGTGCCTATAAAAAATATACACACACACACATGAATAGTTGTATAAGCAAGGGAAATTGGTTTCTACTGCTGTCAATCAGTGGCAGGAAAGTGCTTGCATTGAAATCAATGGGAAGAATTTACAAATGCACACCGGGGTCTTTACAGACCCCCTCCACACTGACTGGCCGTGATTACACCATGTGCAGGGAGTTGCATCGCCTGCGGGGCATTTAGCTGACGGGTTGGGAAAGGAGACAATTTGCAAAAAAGATCAATTGAAATGTAAAGAGACCACACAGCTATCATATCCATTAAAGTGAACATGATGGCTGAAGTGTCCCTTTAAGAAAATACAGAAAGTTGGGGGGGGGTTATCCTGGAAAGGGATATTTTGTGGATTGGCTAGGGATAACCTCTTATAGGTGCACTTGCAAAGAGTAGTTTGAAAAAAACAATGACAGTTCATATGTTAAAATGCTTAATGCGGAATTCTGAGTAAAATCCTACCTGCAGGCAAAATACAGGGGAGTCGCTCCAGATACATTAGGTCTATTTATGTCTGCTCCGCTGTCCAACAAGCACAACACGGTCTAGTTAGAAGAATGAAACATGAAGTTTGGTTCAATTATGGACCAAGACACTACACGAGAAGTCCACTTGGTGGCAGCATGTAAGAAACAGTCATTTCTAATCAGACATTATAACCATTTGCCATTTAAAAGATAAAGTATATATATTCTAATTTATTAAACAGACACTGCACAGATTTAGGAGTTGGAAAATTATTGTAATAATTTTCTTCTGTGTTTTGGTTATTACTATTCAGCACATATCAGATACAAAAATAAAAAAGCCAAATTTTCAGATGAAAAGGCTGGAGCCTTCTTTTCTCAGGTAACATTATTTAAGTTAACAGGAGCCTAAGCAATACCATTAATTTCCAGGCTTACGCCAGCAAAATAATAACGCAGTCAGTATACAATTAACATACAGAAAATAGCAATGGCTGGAGATTTGCAGAGATGAGCCTTTCAAGTTCATTAAAATCTCTGGGATTCCGAGGAACTGAAAAATCTCCTGCTTTGCATAAAATTAAATAATTTTTAATATGTCTGTAATCAAAGTAATATTTATTGTATAATACGTACAGTAGTATTCATGTGAACGACAATTGCATATTCACATATTGAATTTGGGGATGTAGGAATATATATGTAGAGGAAATAACTACACGAAGAAACAGGAAAGAATACAACACGTTTTAAATCTACACTATAATAATAACCTTGTAACATTTATATTTAGCAAATTACAGAAGTTACAAGAAAAAAAAAAGATGCATTTGTTAAAGGTATGCTATAGCACTAATTTGACTTGAGTGTTCACTTCTTAAGAGTTTTATGGTTATTATTACATATTTATCCAAATAGACAGAGGAAATCATCAGAATCCCCTCTACACATTTTCGTTGGCTGCCCCACCACACATAGCCATCTTAAGGAGACCCTCCTGCATAGATGCACATATGGTACTCCTGTTGTCTTCAATGAGAGTGCTTTCCTGACTGTTATAGGCTGCTTCACGCATCAAGGAGAGCAGAGGGGACATTACCCTGCACATAAGGTTTTTCTTTAACAGAAAAATGCATATAAAAGCACTTACTAAGTACTTTAATGTGCATGATGATGCTCTTTGGGGCAGTAGACTGTTCCTTAAACATAAGACAACAAAACATAAATGCATAAGCAAAATAAAGTGAAATAAAAGTACTATAAGGTGTGAATAGTCATACTGTTTTGTGCCCGTTTTGGCAAGCAACATGCAGCGCAGTCTGCCCCATTGCATCCTCTACATCAACATTCGTGACATGTTGGACAAGGTCATGAAGAAGTTCAGTTCGGCCATTGACAGCAAGCCAGTGAATCTAAACAGGAAAAAGAAAACATTTGTATTGTGGCATGGGATAATAAAAAATAACCATCAATTAAAAGTATTATTCAAAATATGCACGTACAAATTAAAAACTTCATAAAATGGCAATAATAATGCAGTCCGTTTCTGCATAGAATTTCTTTGCATTGTTTAGCACAGACAGTACAATAAGAAGTTGAGGTGTTTGGGCTAAAATAACAAAGCTATAACATATAATGACTAAAATGCAGTCATGGGGAAAAAAAAACATACAAAAACTAGAAGTACACAATTTCGAATTTTTGTTTTTAATGGTACTGGTAATAAAAAAACAGTGGAAGTTCATTGTTAAATAGTGTGAAGCTAAGCCTGCTTTTCGGTCACAGTAGACTCCTGGATTGTCAGAGACCCAGGGCCGGCGCCACCTATAGTGGCCCAGGGCAAAGTAGGCGCCCGCGGTCACTCGATGGGAGGCAGGCAGCTGCGCAGGCAGTGCAGGTTGCAGCCACTCGGTAAGCGCAGACGCGGTTCGTGGTCACTATGGGGAGGAGTGGGTGTGGGAAAGGGGGAGGGTTATGGGGGTGGAGCCAGGGGGCGACAAAATTATGTTTTGCCTGTGCAAGTTTAATGTCACTTTAAAAGGTTAAAGCCAGCATTATAACTTTGGTTTAATATGATCTTATTACATTAGACTGTAAATTAACAAGTCAAATACCAAAGAATAATAATAATGTTTAACCAAGAAATCACTTACAGCAGTTAGGCCCTCGTTGTTGCAAATGTTGACATCAGCGTTGAACTCTAGTAATTTACTCATACATTTCTTCTGTCTGTAAAACAAGTACGCTTCCTAGTAACTGGTACTTCACATAGCAAATTGCTCTAATTTACTTTCATATCGCTATAAAAGTATAGGAAGTCATACTCCACAGATATTATTCAGAATTATTATTGCATTACGTGGCTTATTACAGGGTGTGTGACATATTTTAATTTAAAGAAGCCCTGCTCCAAGGAAAAGAGTAGCTTAATGCACGCACACCAGACCAAAAAAACAAAAACAGCAATTACCGTATACTTAATGTAAAAATGAATAATAACCCCAATCTTAAATATTTGATTTTGTCTGTCACAAAATAAAAATAATAATAATACATTTTAAAAATGTGTTGACAGCTTAGTATAATGTAATCCTGGGACATTACAGATGTATGTATGTTTACAGTATATTTTATATTATATATTTTATATTTACAGTATATATTGGCATTTTATAGTGTTTTGCATCAGTCATGCAAATCATTTAGTAACAGAGTTTACCTAATTTATTCTGAAGATACTTATCCTAAAGTTTAGGGGCTATTTTATTTGAAGTTTCCTGTGCTTAATTCATCTCTCCAATTTGCACCAAAACGGGAGGAATAATAGTAACTTTTTTTTAATGAGAAAGAATAGTTATGCAGATAATATGAACCTGGACGGGTGACCACTGCTGCCCCGGCATAAAGGGCATTAAACAGGTTAGTTTCTAATACATATTTTCTTTCAAGCTCACTGAACTATTTAAGGCAAGATTTAGAAAACTGACAAAACCCCATGATTTCCTCAGGTCAAGAAATCATCTATGGATTCAGATGGAGGTCTAGAATAGAAGCATTTTAGACAAACTTTTAAATGAGGAGATAATAAAAGCCTGTCTTAAATAATATCACGACCTCTACTCACTAGGCAGCCAAAATTAAAGAGGCACAAACAAGTTAGACTACATATGCTAACCTCATATTATATATCACACCTATGTTATGTAAAACTGGTCACGCCATTATTGAAGCTCTTTTACGCTGCTGAAAATGTGGGTGTATTTTAGCATATGCACTATAGTGACCTAGGATGGGGTACACCCTTTGGCAACATCTTTGAAACAAAAGTATGACACAACCAATGTTGCTTCAAAATGCATTTTAACAATTTAACAATTGTTCATTGTTCATTGAACAGTTAAATTTATGTGGGGTTAGGCGAATACATGAGCAAGCACCTTTGATTAGTGGTTTAAATAGCAAACCAATAACTGAAATATCACCAAAAATATGTTTATATTAAACTGGGTTGTTCTTTTTTAACAAAATGCATATAAATATGTCACCAACAGAAATACCCGGACTCGTGCTTCCTGTGCACACAGTAAAGTGACTGCACCCTGTGTATAGGGCAACAGTATATTTCTATGCCCTTCAAGTTACAAACTTGACCCCTTAATCTACTGGCTTTTTAACTTGTCATAACCAGGGCCGGCCCTACAATAGGGCAGACTGGGGCAATTGCCCCAGGCGGCACTTTAGAAGGGGCGGCACTTTGCCGCCCCGAGCGTTTTTTTTTTTTAAAACGGAAGAGAGAGAGAGGGGCGCCGTGTGGTTTTCTCTTACCCGCTCGGCGCCCCTCTCTCTCTCTCCTCTCTCTCTCCTTTGCAGTCGAGATCTCCCTCTTTTCGGCTCTTTAGTGCCGGCTGTGTAATGCTGTGAGCGGCCGGTAAGTGGCTTCAATTTCGTGCGCCCAGGAATTACCAAGTCCGGCACGTGTGTGTTCCAGGTAGGACAGAGTCAGCGAGACTCGCGCAGGACTCTTAAATGTATAATGACTCGGGATGGTTGGCGTCGGCGAAGTTTTAAAGATTTTGCCGCCCCGCAAGTCGGCGGCGGGGTGGCCGGCATTTTAAACTTCGCCCCAGGCGGCGTTACGTCTTCGGCCGGCCCTGGTCATAACCATAAGATGCATTCTGTACGACGTTCACAAAAAAGCCACACAATGTCTTACCCATTTCTAGCTGCCAGGTGTAGAGGTGTACATCCTGAAATATCTTGATAATTTGGATTGGCCCCTCGTTTTAAAAGTAAAACCAGGCATTCAACAGATCCACAGCTAAAAACAGACATCAGAACAAAATAAAACACTGGGTTAAGAAGAAAAACACACAATATGAACTTGAGACAACAGGAAGTCCCTTATCGATTAAGATTTTCTGCAGAACTATTTCACATTCACTTTTTTAGTGTCGCCATTGTTTCTGCATAGGTACAAAGAGGTCCTATATCAACAACCATCACTCCTGTGTTCCAATGGCACGTTGTGTTAGCTAATCCAAATCTAAGTTTGAAAGACTAATTGATCAATTAGAAAACTCTTTCCATTTGCCATTTCTTCTTTTTACCTTCCTTGGACCACGTTTGGTAGGTACTGACCACTGCAGACCGGGAACACCTCACAAAAGCTGCAGTTTTGAAGACGCTCTGACCCAGTCGTCTAGTCATCACAATTTGTCCTTTTCCAAAGCCACTCAGATCCTTACACTTTCCCATTTTTCTCACTCACTTAACCCCTTAATGACCTTTGCCGGTTCAGGACCGTCATGTCATAAAGGTCACTAAATGACCTTTGACGGTCCTGAACCGTCAAAAAATTAAATAACCGGGGAGCGGTCACAGCCGCCCGTGTTCTTCGCCATCAGCAAGATGGCGGCGGCCCGGGAAAATAAACAATAAAGATGAACGAGTTCGCTAGATGGTCTCCAGACCCTCTAGAGAACTCTGGCTCCACTTGCTGGTTGAATACATGTACTGCATTCAACCATGCAAGTCAATGGAGCCCAGCTTTCTAATCACAATGTGATTAGTAAAATATTCAAAAAATAATTTAAAACAAAATGGGGAAAAAATTTTAAAAAAAATGTGCTAATTTAAAAATAATTATGCAGTGATGTCACTAGATGAACCATCCAGTACCAGCAAAATGTGTAAAAAATTATAAAAAAAAAGGATTAAAAAAATAAAATAAAAAATAAAATTTATTATTTTGAGCAATGCTAAAATTTCTCAAAAATCTCAACAAAGAGTTAAAATAAAAGCACTTCAAATACCCAAGGGGTGTCTAATATAAAAAAAAATGGCTGATGGGGTAAATTGGAGTGGCCTAGATCAAAGATAGGGCATAGGTACAGACTGACCAAAATGGAGAAAAAAGCGCACTTCCCAAATGTGGCATTTTAAATCTCAAACAACACGACAAACCCATGCATGTGGGGTATCACTGCACTCAGGAGATGTTCCTGAATACACATTGGGGTGTTGTTTGACAGTGACATATACCAGAACCTGCATATCTATAACTAAAGTACAATTTGTGTGAAAAAAAAATAAAAAAAATTACTATTACAAAGTTTGACAAAGTGTAGTTGTATAATTGGTGCATGGAAAGGGTTAAAATAACAGCATTTGGAATACCCTGGGGTGTCTAGTTTTCAAAAATATATGGTTTGAATGGGTTAAATTGAGTTAACCGGCTTCAAAGATATTCCAAAGAGGAGATGGAGGCAGACTGACCAGATTTGTTTAAAAAGATTTGGAAATCATACAACGCTGCTTGTACTTACTGCCCTATAACGTACAAAAAACAGCAAAAAAACATTGGGTATTTCTAAACTCAGGACAAGTAGTAGAATCTATTTAGCTAGTTTTTTTACTTGCTTTTTTAGGTGAGTAAAAGATTTTTCAAATAAAAGTCATAAAATGTGTTTTTTTTCAATTTTTCACCATGTTTTTTTTATTTTTTTTATAGTAAATAAGATGATACGATCAAAATAATGGTATCTGAAGAAAGCCCATCTTTTCCTGAAAAAAAAACAATATATAACTTATGTGGGTACACTAAATGGGTGAGGAGAAAATTACAGCGGAACACAAGCACCACAAAAGTGTTAAAACAGCCTCGGTCCCACAGGGTACAAAACGAAAAATGAGCCCGGTCCTTAAGGGGTTAAAAACGCCATGATAACAAGATTGTCAGTGTTATTCACTTCACCTGTTAGTGGTCATAATGTTATGACTGGTCTGTGTATATATATACATACATTACATAATGCATCTGGGCAGGAGAGAGATTTGAAACTAAAAACATGAAAAAAAAATTATGGTAATATATTATACTTGTCTAGATTGTTTATCTGGCCATTGTGCTTTAAAGCAGGACAACATTGCATGACTGAAACATATAGGCTTTAACTGTATCCATAAAATTGTACTCTATCCTGTCAAACTAGTTCAACAAGAAATGCTAGACTTTTGCGTTCACAGATAAAAAAAGGTCAACAGAAATTCTATATCTACTGAGAATGTTAGCAACTGAGAATTTACTCTTTGGTGCCCCAAATAATATGCTCATTCACGCTAATATTTATGTAGGACTACATGTCGACTGTGTACACTTTACTTTCTAAGCATTAGAAGCATCATTCATTATAGTGACTAATGCACAAATCATTCCAGAAATATTTTAATGTCGTAAAACTTTGCCTATTTGTCGTTTAAGGAGTGCTAACTGCCATGTGTCACAGAAGCAGGCACTGCTACAATACAAACAGAAAAAAGTTGGTTTTATGTGATCGAACCATTAGAGGAAAGAATAAAATTGTAAATCCACTAAGGTTTACTTGTTATGAAGCACAATTAAAAACTCGCTGGAAAGGGAATGTTAGCTTCCTGATAACATTGCTTTTCCATTACTGAATAGCGTATTGTCAGGACTGTGAGAGAACATTTCTTTAGTTTTTGATTGGCATTGGTGATATTGCCTAAAGAACGTAACCAAACTGCAAAATAATGTTAGAATAATTCAATAAACATCTGATGACACATAAACCTTACTTGGCAGCAATGTGAAGTAAACTTCTTTTCACTCTCCCAAAGGCATAGTTGACATCAAACTTGGAATTTGAGAGTAACTCCGATACAGACCTTAGAAATAAAATGATAAAGATATGTTTATTTCTGTTTGTTATGAATAACGCTTCATGTATATCAATTACGGAGAACAAGCATCCGTCTTACAGCAAGTCCCCACTATGGAGATTTGGTTTGCATGTGCCATTAGAGGAAAAAACCTCCATCAGTGGATCCAACAATCCCAGACATTATGATTCAGCCTCTCCAATGCCTTGTAGTCGGGAACCCTCTAAGGGCTCCACATAAAAAGTACTACATAGGTAATACCCAATGTTTCTAGTTGTGACAGGATCTTCTAATCATTCAATATCACTTATAAATATCTTTGGATTGAATAAAGCAGAGTATATGAAGTGCCTACATACACATTACACATATCAATACATGTTAAACATTATATAATTTCATATGGTTCATCACAACACAAATATATTTAATATTTAGTTGACATACAGTGAAGGAAAAAATTATTTGACCCCCTGCTGATTTTGCACATTTGCCCACTGACAAGGACATATCAGTCTACAATTTTAATGGCAGGTTTTTTGAACAGTGAGAGACACAATAACAAAAAAATCCAGAATAACGCATTTAAGTTATAAATTGATTTGCATGAAATAAGTATTTGGCCTCTTTGCAAAACACGACTTAGTACTTGGCGGCAAAACCCTTGTTGGCAATCAGAGAGGTCAGACGTTTCTTGTAGTCAGCCACCAAGTTTGCACACCTCTCAGGAGGAATTTAGTCCCACTCCTCTTTGCAGATCCTCTCCAAGTCATTAAGGTTTCGAGGCTGATATTTGGCCACACGAACCTTCAGCTTCCTCCACAGATTTTGTATGGGATTAAGGTCTGGAGACTGGCTAGGCCACTCCAGGACCTTAATGTGCTTCTTCTTCAGCCACTCCTTTGTTGCCTTGGCTGTGTGTTTTGGGTCATTGTCATGCTGGTATACCCATCCATGACCCATTTTCAATGCCCTGGCTGAGGGAAGGAGGTTCTCACCCAAGATTTGACAGTACATGGCCCCATCCATCATCTCTTTGATGCAGTGAAGTTGTCCTGGCCCACTTAGCAGAAAAAAATGGTGTTCCTCCAAACACGGCGAGTTGAGTTGACACCAAATAGCTTGATTTTGGTCTTATCTGACCACAATACTTTCACTTTTTTCTCTGAATCATTCAGATACTCATTGGCAAACTTCAGACTGGCCTGTACATGTGCAGACTAGCCTGTACAAGGGGGACCTTGAGGGCGCTGCAGGATTTAAGCCCTTCACGGCATAGTGTGTTACCAATTGTTTTCTTGGTGACTATGGTCCAAGCTGACAGCCTTGGACAGCTCTTTGGTCTTGACCATGGTGGAGAGTTTGGAATCTGATTAATTGCTTCTGTGGGCAGGTGTCTTTTATACAGGTAACAAACTGAGATTAGGAGCACTCCCCTTAAGCGAGTGCACCTAATCTCAGCTTGTTACCTGTATAAAAGGCACCTGGGAGCCATACATCTTGCGGATTTATAGGGACTCACCTACTTATTTCACTGAGTAAAATGCAAATCAATTTATAACTTATTTGAAATGTGATATTCTGGATTTTTTGTTATTCTGTCTCTCACTGTTCAAATAAACCTACCATTAAAATTGTAGACTGATCATGTCTTTGTCAGTGGGCGAACATACAAAATCAGCATAATGTAACCATACCTAAAAAAAAGTGTTTGTGATCACAGATTTATAAGTACTGTTTAATAAGTGCAAATGAGCTTTAAGAAAATAATAACCTACCGGTGTTGATCAGCCATAACCATGGGCATTAAGGTATAAACTGCAGTTTCATTATCTAGAAAAAAAGTAACAACAATAACAGGTTAACAATGAACAGACAACCTACAGTTCATGTATACAGAAAAAAGTTCATGCATACAGCAATATGCAGCTACTAAGATCTTATACATAGGTCATTAAAACATTACCACCAGACTAAAACATTGTCATACTTAGTTCATTACAACATGCATGAAAGGTATGATTATAACGTGATTCTGGGGGAAAATATGAAAAGTGATCTTGTCACCATAGCAACCATATTCCTGCTAATGGACCATACCACTAGTTACTATGGCGATAACATCACTTTAATAGCGTATGCAATTTCCTTTAACTGTTTAGGTAACTTAAAGGGGTAAACTGTAAGTAGATAAACGACACAGATATTTTATAAAATAGAATATCTCCTTTAGTCAAATATGTTTAAAAGGAAAAGTGTTTGCATTACAGTATGGTCATAGGCATTCTGTGGACTGTATTTTTAGAATTCATGATGCATTTCATAATAAATTGTATAGCCATATTGCTTTAAGTCGCACTGCCACTTCATAAATTATTAGCCAACTTGAGTTATCACTTTGAAGCCATAAATGTCACAAGGCATTTCAGAGATAGGGAAATAATGATGTACGGCCCTTTCTGCAAATGTAAAAGAAGTGTAAATTCCACAAGTATATGCTAGGGACGGATTACAAGAACTGTGAGCAAACATAAGTACTTTTCCAATCTAGTCAAACCTCGCTTACTGTCGAGAAGACACTTCCTCAATCAGTTATACTGAAAACCTTATAAAACTTAAACTAACCTTGTCCTAAAGGAAAAGGACTCTCTATTACTGGGTTAAACCCGCCAATAAATATATGACAGAGCAAAACAGCAGGATTCCGCAGAGAATAATAGTTGCTTTTTTCTTTAGGGATTGGTTTCAATTTTCAAATGTTTTGCCTAATTAAAAAGACATTTAATATTACATGGGAAAGCTACCTTTAATAGCATGTAGCAGTTGGATCGGTGCATTCCCACCACCAACAGGCAACCATGAGAGCAGTAAATATAATTTTTAAGAAACATATATATATATATATATATATATATATATATACAGACACACTCATACAAGATTATCCGTTCACTGTTACTATGTCTCCGAGTAAATAAAAAATGTTTCCATTCTACATTTAAGATCCGTAATCAGATCGGTTTCATAGCTTAAACCAAACTAATCAAAATGTTCCATTCAATTATTCCTAATGAACCGTAAATGAAACCGGTATGTAATAGTTTCAAGTGATCTCGAAAAGGTCCAGAACGTAGAAATGTTAATTTCACAGATATCGTGGTACCGTTAGCTACTCTTTGCTCACATTATCGATGTATTACTGTTATATTGCTATTCCAGATAATGGAGAAACTGACTAAGTTTTACAATAGCTGCCACTGATACCATCTTTTAGACTCCTAAGCCTCACAGCTCCATCACTGAACACAACGCTAGACTCCTGATGCCTCCTTCCCCGAGCATCACTATATACCGAACAGAGCTATAGGTTAATCTTTATTATTATTATTTTTATATATGGCGCCATCAAATTCCGTAGTGCTGTACCGCATCAGACTATTTCCAGGTACCGTAAAGTTTTCCTTAATTCGTAGTACTTATCACATCACCGTAAAGCACTTATACTCTGATGAAGACACTCATCTTGGCCCCACATATTCAGGTACATAGGCAGCAGTAACGCCCGTCACTGTACAGCCCGGCGCTGCAGTGATTGCCGTGCACGACAGCCATCCCCTGCTGTCACCTTCAGGGAGCTCCACGGTCCGGGCTCGACGCAGCGATCGGGTCAGGCGGTTCAGTTGCTCCATGGCTCTCTCCATTCTAGGGGAGCTCAGCCCCCAAACAAGCCAAACCTAGCGATCCTGACCAGGAAGAGATGAAAGAAAGGGCTACGGGAACGGGTGTACGATGGTGAAGGAAGTGCTGGGGCTGGTCGCTTCGTGGGTCACACCCGGCCCATCGCTGTCCTGGGGCAGAATGACCAGCAGGAGGCGTTAGGTCGCCCTTCCCCCGGCCGGGTCCTCTTGCACGTCATTCTCTGCACTTGAGTCTCATCCAGCAAGAAAGGGCAACAACCATCATGGTCGGGCACTAAGGGAGTTGGACTCTTGGTTTGCCCAAGGAAAAGATCTGAACCTCGGGGCCTTCGACCTGCGCCGTCAAGCAGTGTGTATTCCAGTCCTCAAAGGGTACTGGGTAATGTAGTCCATAACGTGAAAGCATTCCCCTTCAAGCACTGGGAATACAGGAGACAAATGACTGCATTACCCAGAAACTACTGCTGGAGGGGTGTGGTCAGGGTCGTGCAATGACGAGTTCAACACGGTTTGCGAAGTAGTTTAACAATTTATAAGAACGTAGTGTTTATTGTGGTTGTTGGGCTGTGAGGAACGCATAGCGAATCCACGTAATGATGCTTGTCTGCGCGCCCAACGTCTAAGGGGTTAAACTAAATGGGAAAGGACACAAAATAAACTGCTTGGCTATTCCTTGTCACTAATACTGTGTCGATACATTGTGGAATTTACTGTCAAGTATGGTAAGATATTGACCAGGACTGCGGATCCTGACGGGTTGGGTTGTGTGGAAGTGACCGATAAAATATTCCGGTGCAGAGTTTGAAAAGTCTAAAAGAAAGTTGTAGCAACCAATGTTGCTGGTGATTGGACAGCTCCATTGGTTGCTATGGTGACAAAGCCAGGTTCTCAACTGTGCGCCAGAATCACATTTTACAAAGAATCCCTCCTAGATTAAAAACGACAGGGTCGTTCGGTTGGGCTCTCACTCCACTCTCTTCTGCCGCACCAGAATAAAAGCGAAAATGGTGCTCGCGGAAAGACTGAGTGACCTTTACATTTTACACAGAGAAGGGCAAAATACACTAGACAGTGGAGAACATCTCCTAAATTAGGCCACACCAACGATCAATTTCCACCTTGCCTGCCCTTCACCAGGGTCCCCAGTTAACTCATCAGCTTCCATTGAGTGAACCGGTGTGAGTTCAAGCTCCATGTCTGTCTTGATGAGGAAGGGGGCTTCAACCCTCAAGTGAAATAAAATTAAGTATAAAAAAATACTTGTAAAAAAAATATATATATATACTGTATTTGCCCGAATATAGGCCGCACTTTTCCCCCCCCACTTTAAGTCTTTAAAGTGAAAGTGCGACCTATATCCGGGGTTTAGCGCAGGAATGCGCAATTCGTACCGCCCGGCATCCGGGACATGCAGTTCCTGGCACCAGGTGGGTGTTTTTCTTTTTCATTTAGCCCTGCTGTGGGCAAACAGCAGGGTGAGGATCCAGACTCCCCGCAGAGCTGCAGGGGACCTGGATCCTTCATTCCAGCAGCCGTGGATGTCTGCACGATGTGCGTAGACAACCTCTGCTGCCGGCACTTCCGCCCGGGCTTCTATGGTGGAGCACCAGCGTGACATAACCTTCTGGTGCTCCACCATATAAGCCCCGGCGGAAGTGCCGGCAGCAGAGGTGATCTGCACACATTGCGTGACACCAGGGAGTCTGGGGGTGCATTGGTACGTTAGGGGGGGTGGCATCTCTAGGGAGCAGAGTGGCATTTCAGGAGGGCAGTGGCATATTGGGGGGGCAGAATGGCATTTCTAGGGGGTAGAGTGGCATATCAGGGGAGCATCTGTAAGTAAGGTGCATTATGAATTAAGGGGGACCTTAAAATGGCTATTGGTTTTCCAAATTTCTGCATTACGTAAAATACTGTCTTACCATTCCACTGTATTTTTTCCTTGAAAAAATTATTTTCTTTAAAATTGCACCACACTTTTAGGGTGTGGCCTATATTGGAGCCAATACGATACATAGATATACCTTATTACTTTGTGTACATGTAAATGTATTTTATATTGCTTGCTGTATAATGAAGGGCTTTTTTCATTTTTGACCCTACATAAGCACACCAAATTGTTGGCTAGGTGCTGTTCAACATTTACATTCATGAGCTAGAGCTGTTCCTGTCATGCATTGAAGAAATATAAAATCAGACCACAATAGTCTGTGTGGGTGGAAAGAATGAATTGCAGTCATGTACAGGGACACTTCCAAGGGTGGCAAAGGAGTGCCCAACATACCAACTCTGCAAATAGCCTCTTTAGTGCTTAGATTACAAGTGGGTTTGCAGAAACACAATTTTACACCAGAGGAACCCAAAACAGGACAAGAAGGACAGCTCCATCCCTTACAACCGAAATACTTCTGGTATTACCTGGATGTTATAAAGTTTCGGAGAAAACACCAGCTGGAGGGAGTGAAACCATAATTGTTCATCAGAACACCGCTTCTTGATGCCATAACTGAGATAGTTTGGACATGGCAGCAAGCAGGCCGACCAGTAGACACAATGACATGGCATGTATGGGCTGTGGAGTTACAGACACTTCCCATAGTGCATTGCAGTGGAGGATAATCCTTAGTTGACAGTTTTAAGAAGGAGGAAGATGAATCACCAGTCCTCAGTCCCCTCAGCCCTTGGACGTTGTCATATCCCTTTTCACTCAACCCACATACATCCATAGTTTCTATTCCAGTCGTAGTGTCGCTATTTTGCACTATTGAAACTAATATAATATTTATACTCTATGTCATTACTGCTGCTTCTTTGTGTTTCGCATGATTGATTGTTTCAAGTGCGTTGTTTCTGTTGTAGACCATCCACAAATCTTAACCATATATATATACTGCTGACGGTTGTGGTCTGCAATGTGTCACAGTTTGCCGTGTGTGAAAGAAACACAATCATGATGGTTGCACATAAGCATCTATCTATACTCCGGTGTACTAGCAGCCCTCTGTGTTTGAAGCAGCATTGCACCCACCATTTGTTTGAATGGGCCCCGTTGAAGTCTATGCAAAATACCATGAAGCTTGGAAACATGGGAGCCACTGGAGGCACATGAGTTATTAGTTGTATAGTTCTCTAAGGATTTCAAGGGGTTCATAAAACAGATGTGATCAATAGGTTGAACACGCCCTTATGGGATTGTCATCTGAAAACTGGTATGTATGGTCATCTGACTTGTGCCCTGTTGAATCAAAAATGCATTATTATTACTATAAACTGTTAGATTTTTATTTTTGCAGCACTTCTTGACATACATACATTCAAATAGTATGAAAAAAAAAACTCATTGACAGACCAAGACAAAGTGATAAATGAGGTAAAGGAGGCACTGCTTGCAAGCTTGCAGTATAGTTATTTTTCTAAACCGTAACAAACCGGTAAGGGAGGTAGTATGAAGACTTTGCTCCCAGTAATTGAAAGCCACAAGGCGCAATAAACATGGAATATTTTAAACGTGAATCTAACAATGACAGTGAAATCTGGTATTTCAGTAGTCTACCATGACTGCCAGAATTTCTCTTTCATGTGGTGTGATTACCCATTTTCACCACTAGGTGGTGCCTCTGCTAATGTGATTATTTCTACTGATTTGTGCTGAAGCATTTTTTGTTTTGTCGTTTGATTTTCAGCTTCCTACCAGATTAAATAATTTTCAATAAATGGTCACAACATGTCAATTCATTCTAGTCTGAATTTTGCTGGTGATATTGTTTTATTTATTTAAGATGTGGATTTTGTACAGTGGGTTAATAAGATCATGAATGTGCTTTTCACTTTCCTAATTTGTCAAAATGTAATAGTGCATAATGTACAAAGACTGCTCTGTGGCATGTAGAAGCGAGCAATGCCCATTTCACTTAGTAACTTATATACAAAATGTCTTTTATATTGGTATTTATGTCAAGGTACCTTGTTTTGTGGGGAAAGTAGGTTTATGTTACTTGAAGCACAAGAGCAGGGGAACGTACAAGTTTTACATGGTTGTCCTGTTTTACCAGTGTTATTTACCTGAAGTAAAGCCTGTGTTACCTACATGTGAGTGTCGCCTTTCCAAGCCAGACTCTGAGAGGTAATATGACATCAAGCCAGAGTGTTATCAAAAATAATACCTAATACCGTATTTGCTCGATTATAAGACAAGGTTTTTTCAGAGCAAATGCTCTGAAAAATACCCCTCGTCTTCTAATCGGGGTCGTCTTCTAATCAGACCTCAAATAGAGGTCTGATTATGAGACTAAGATCCAGATCCCCCTGCACCGTCGCGCAGACCTTCCCCGACTGTCAGAGATCAGAGTTTACCGGTGTGTGGGGAACTCTGATCTCTGACAGCCGGGGAAGGTCTGCGCGACATATGCAGAGAAACCCCCGCTGCCAACTCCACCTCCTTCTGGCTGCAGGGGACGTTGCCTACGCGAATCGCGTAGACGTCAACCCGCTGCCCCGGTAATACAGCAGGAAGCACCGGTAAATAAGTGGGTAGTGTACGGCAGTACACTAGTCTTTAACATCATTTTATAATCTATTCTCTTTTTCACATCCAAATACTTTTCTCAACTGCACGCAGACTCCCTCCATCTGTCACTTCTGCCGCAGACTTCAAACCTTAAATTCACCTTTAGCTTTAGGACATTATGATGCACATGGAACTTATTTCCATTTAGATTGTAAGCTCTGATCAGCAGATTTTTAATTTTTGAATTAATGTAATATTGCATTGTTTGTTACCGGTAGTTTACGTGCTAATCCAAATGTACTAAAGAAAATGCTGTCCATTTAAGAGCTAGTGGTAATGCAATTCCAATAAATAAAAATAAATAAATATCCCCAAAATACAAATAACGATTCCTTTATGGTTACAAATACAAAGCAACTGGGATATAAGGATGTTAGGCATGCCATTCACATGATGGGAAGAAAACAAGTGACACAACACGATACAATACTTCTGGTGGCTTTAGTGGGAAAGTAAAAATTACATTTTCAGATGTATACATACATACATACATACATACATACATACCCAAAGATGCATGTTCGCACACTTACATGTCCACACGCTCATAAAAATACACCCAAGCACAGACAGACACACTAACATGCCCACTCAGACACACACTAACAAACCAAGACACACACTAACAAACCAAGACACACCATCAAGCAGCTTACACACTTCACTCACCGCGGTGCCTCAGCCAGCATGCGCTAACTGCAGCAACCTTGGGGTCACGCAATGACGCTGCGTGACCCCGCCTCCTCCAAAAAAATTAGAGGTAAATCCGGATCGGGTCTTACCTCTTTATCTCTAGTGGATGCGCCACTGACTTTGGGGCGGAATAGTACCGTCTGGGTCCCGTCTGTTAGAGGGAGATCAATGATCTCCCCAACCGGCTCTTCTCCTCCAGCAGTGGGCGGGCTAGTCTGCCGCAGAGGAGGCGCCCCCAGGCTGAGTACGCTCTAGGCCGGCGCCTACTTTGCCTGTATGTAACGCCGGCCCTGTATGCAACTGTTTTTAAGGTATGCTATCCATCCCAACCGCCATGAAGTCATCATGAATAATTATGGAAGGAAAAAGCATGTCTTGAATTGTGTGTGAATTTGTGGTGATTTTTACATTCAGATGACCTGATATGTTATAAATGTTGCCATCCAATTATGTAACAATATACTATTGTACTTTATTTGACCTATAAATGGCATTTAATAATTTTCCATTAGCTCCAGCTCATTGAATGGGAAACATTACCGTATATTGAAGCTTTCTGGAGAGCTGATGCGTAATGGGATGGTTATGATGAGTTCTCTGAACGTCCATTTACAATATGGAGAACACAACATCCACATACCAATTATATATATATATTATATATAACTTATATGCACGCTTATTATGGGCCACATTAACAATTTTGTTCATTATATGAGCCAGTGATATGTTAACACATTCAGATGGTGAGAACAGTGAATGATGTCACGGACACTGGTGATGACAGTGTGATGCAACAATAGACACTTGCATTCTGGAAAGTCTCTGCACACTCAGCTCCCTCAGATGTGCGTGGATGGAGATATAGATGCTGCTAGTTACCTGGCAGTTTTTCAGGGTTGCAGTTGGTATATCTGAAGGTCACTTCTTCTATAGGATGAAGAATTGGTGGTCTCAAACAAATACAGGTCTGACGTTTTATTTTCTTCATGGGAACTTTCTGTTTTAAAGGCATAACAGCAATGGAGACTGTCAGCCACGCAGGTGCCAGCTCAGGTTGGACTTCCTGTGTAGGAGCAGGATCGGGCTTAGCACTTTGGCCGGAGTCAGACAGGTTCTGCTCTGTTGTTGCCTAATCTGATTAGGAGATGGGGTGGTGTCTGTGCAAAGATACGTATTCAATTTAAGTCAGAAATATGATAATCATTCATACCAGAAAATATCTTGCCATTTAATGTTTCTAGATATGGCTGTTACTCTTATGTCATGCCAATAGACATGAGCAATGCACTATAAGCAGTGTAGAAGCAAATAGTTAATGGTTATCTCTTCTTGAGGTCATTGGAAGAAACTAAAAAGAAGTGGCCTGTTTGGGTGTAACTGAGACTTGCCGATGGCGAAGGTGGTGTCTGTTGGCACATCCGGCCTGAACCGAATATGGTTTGGGTGTATGCGAGACTGGCCGAAGACGACGGTGGCGTCTGTTGGCACAACCGGCTTGAACTGAACATTGTTTGGGTGTATGTGAGACTTCTCGAAGGAGACGGTGGTATCTATTGGTGCAACCGACATAAGGGAACTGTGATGTGAGTGTATGTGAGACTGGTCGAAGGAGACATTGGTGTCTGTTGGCAAAACATGCCTGGGGCAAAATTGGTTTGGGTGAATGTGAGATTGGCTGAAGGCGACGGTGGTGTCTTTTGGCACAACCGGCCTGAATCGAACGTGATTTGGGTGTATGTGAGTTTTGCCTAAGACGACGGCGGTGTGTATTTGCACAACAGTCCTGAACTGAACGTGGTTTGGGTGTATGTGAGACTTGCAGAAGGCAACGGTGGTGTCTGTTGGTACAACTTGCCTGAAGCGAAAATTGGTTTGGGTGAATGTGAGATTGGCTGAAGGCGACGGTGGTGTCTTTTGGTACAACCGGCCTGAATCAAACATGGTTTGGGTGTATGTGAGACTTGCCTAAGATGATGGTGGCGTCTGTTGGCACAACCTACATAAGGAGACTGATGTGAGTGTATGCCAGACTGGTCAAAGGAGACGCTGGTGTCTTTTGGCACAACTGGCCTGAATCGAACGTGGTTGTACAAGATGATAATTTGACAGATAACGGCACGTACAATACAGCAATTGACATATAGATACCAGAGGAATGAAGGGTCCTGTTCCCGCAGGAACTTACGATCTAGGTGGATAAAGGGGTGAGAAACAGAGTTAGAGTGTATGCCTCGGGCAAAATTGGTTTGGGTGAATGTGAGATTGGCTAGAGGCTATGGTGGTGTCTCTTGGCGCAACCTAAGGAGACGGTGGTGTCTTTTGGCACAACAGGCCTGAACCGAACGTGGTTTGGGTGTATGTGAGACTTCTCAAAGGAGATGGTGGTGTCTGTTGGCGCAACCGACATAAGGCGACTGTGAGTGTATGTAAGACTGGTCAAAGGAGACACTGGTGTCTGTTGGCACAACTTGCCTGAGGCAAAATTGGTTTTGGTAAATGTGAGATTGGCTGAATACGACGGTGGTGTCTCTTGGCACGGCCTGCCTTAGGTGACCGTGATATGGGTGAATGAGAGATTGCCTGAAGGCGACGGTGGTGTCTTTTGGCACAACCGGCCTTAATTGAACATGGTTTGTGTGTATGTGAGACTTCCCGAAGGCGACAGTGGTATCTGTGGGCACATCCGGCCTAAGGCAACTGTGATATGGGTGTATGTGAGACTTATCAACAGTGGTGTCTGTTGGCGCACTTGGCCTGAACCAAATGTGGTGATATATGATTGTATGTGAGACTGGTTGAAGGCAGTGGTGGTGTCTGTTGGCCCAACTAGCCGGAACCGAATGTGGTGTGGTTGTATGTGAGACTGGTCGAAGGCAACGGTGGTGTCTGTTGGCACATCCGGCCTAAGGCAACTGTGATATGGGTGTATGTGAGACTTCTCGACAGTGGTGTCTGTTGGCGCACTTGGTCTGAACCGAACATGATTTGGGTGTATGTGAGACTGGCAGAAGATGACGGTGGTGTCTTTTGACACAACCCGGCCTGAACGGAACGTGGTTTGGATGTATGCCAGACTCATCAAAGGAGACACTGGTGTCTGTTGGCACAAATTGCCTGAGGCAAAATTGGTTTGGGTGAATGTGAGATTGGTTGAATGCGACGGTGGTGTCTTTTGGCACAACCGGCCTGAATCGAACGTGGTTGTACAAGATGAAAATTTGACAGATAACGACAAGTACAATACAGCAATTGACATACAGATACAAGAGGAATGAAGGGTCCTGTCCCTGCAGGAACTTCCAATCTAGGCGGATAAAGGTGCGAGAAACAGGAGGACTGCGTGGTAGTGAATGATGTTAATGTAGGACGAGACAAGAGTTGTAAGTGGGTAATAGAGAAGTGTTGATGTTTATGTCAGTGGTAGGCTTCCCTGAAGAGAGAAGTTTTTAGGGAGCATTTGAAGGAGGGCAGAATTGGAGAGAGTCGGACAGCACGGGGAAAAGATTTTTGCGGTGCTGGCAGTCTGGAATGGACAAATTTTGGAAATGTTGCGTAGTTGGTTGTGGCAGGATTTAAAGAGTGATGTGATGGATAAAAGATAGGTTTGAGTATAGGGTCACTTCAAGGCAACGGACTTGTGGTGAAGGAGAGATAGTAGTACAGTTGACAGTAATAGAAAGGTCAGAAAGGGGAATAGAGTTAGAGGCAACCGAACAGAACCAAAAGGTGTCTTTTGGCACAACGGGCCTGAACTGAACGTGGTTTAGGTGTATATGAGACTTGCCAAAGACGACGGTGGTGTCTGTTGGCACATCCGGCCTAAGGTAACCCTGATATGAGTGTATGTGAGAGTGGTCGAATGTGACGGTGGTGTCTGTTAGCACAACTAGCCTGAGGCAAACTTGGTTTGGGTGTATGTGAGTCTCGCGATGGCAATTATGGTCTCTGATGGTAGGTGTACGCGAATTGCCTCGCGATGTACGCGAATTGCCTCGCGATGGCAATTATGGTCTCTGATGGTAGGTGTACGTGAGACTTGCCGAATGTGACGGTGGTATCTGTTAGCACAACTAGCCTGAGGCAAACTTGGTTTGGGTGTATGTGAGCCTCGCGATGGCAATTATGGTCTCTGATGGTAGGTGTACGCGAATTGCCTCGCGATGTACGCGAATTGCCTCGCGATGGCAATTATGGTCTCTGATGGTAGGTGTACGTGAGACTTGCCGAATGTGACGGTGGTATCTGTTGGCACAACTAGCCTGAACCAAACGTGGTTTGGGTGTATTTGAGACTTCGCGATGGCAATTATGGTCTCTGATAGCACATCCGGCCTGAACCGAACGTGGCTTGGGTGTATGTGATACTTACCGAAGGAGTGGTGTCGTCACTGTGACAGAACCCTCCATCACTGGGGCCCCTGGAGAGGCCTGAGAGCCAGCCTCCTCCCTATCGACTATGGACCCAGGCCTTGTAGAGACTTCTGTGTGTGGATACAGGGGTTCAGTTTCTGCTGATGTACCCCATGTTTTAGCACTCAGAGTCTCAGAACTGTAAAGTCAGCTGGACATCCTGTGGTAGGAAGAAGGCTGATTGTCTTAGCATTGTTAATTGTATAGGTGTGAAGTGTTTCCCCTGTTATTGTGTGAGTTAGCCCTTGTCTTAAGACCCCTGTAGGTATGACTAGGTGTCACTGCTGCATACCTAATTATCAATTACATAACAGGTAGCTGTTAACCCTGTGAGCTCCTGTTATCCCTGTGTCCTGGCCATTGTCTGTCTCAAGCCAATTATATGTATATCGTCATTCCACGTCTACGTCCCCAGTTAATGTAATTATTTATGTCTCGTGACATCCTGTCCTTCCCCCGCATATTGTATTGCAGGATTTGATCTAATTACTTCCTTCCTGCCATGGTAATTAGATCATGTGATATTTGTCTTGGCCCTTTTCTTACTTGTGTATATATAGCTCTGTCTTTGGTTTTAATAAAAGAGTCCTGCTTTCACCTCAACATTAGTGTTGCCTGATGTTTGGGGTGGGTTATAGCCACGCTGTGTAGCTAAGCTTCGGATAGCCACAGTGCCAATGCGGCTTCGGTGCAGCGACGTCCCTCCTTCTATCTACAACGCTGGTTCTGCCCGGCGCTGAAGGGGTTACTTGTTGGTGTCCCGGCAGGAGGAAGCAACATTAGGCGGGAGTACCCAGTCGGGGTACAGGTCGGTCCCGTCACAGTCACAACTGACATAAGGCTACTGTGATATGAGTTTATGCGAGAGTGAGACGCTGATGTGTGTTAGGACAACTTGCCTCAGACAAAATTGGTTTAGGTGAATGTGAGATTGGCTGGAGACGATGGTGGTGTCTCTTGGCGCAACCTAAGGCGACGGTGCTGTCTTTTGGCACAACAGGCCTGAACCGAATGTGGTTTGGGTGTATGTGAGACTTTCCGAAGGCGACGGTAGTGTTTGCTGGCACATCCGGCCTAAGGCGACATGAGTGATATGAGTGTATGTGAGACTGAATGAAGACAAAGGTAGTCTCTGTTTGAGCAACTTGCCTGAGGCGATCATGGTAGTGGTGTCTGTTGATATGGGTGTATGTGAGGCTGTCCGAATGCGACGCTTCGGTCTTTCTGCACAACTGATCGAACTGACCAAGATGTTGGTGTATGTGAATGTGGCCGAAGGTGACTGTAGTTTCTGTTGGCGAAACAGTGGTATATGTATATGTGAGACTTGTCGAAGGTGACAGTGGCCTAAGACTACCGTGATATGGGTGTATGTGAAGTTAGCCAAAGGTGGAATCTTTTGGTCCAACCAGGCAACCATGTTTGGGTATTTGTGAGACTGGCCAAAGGCGACAGTGGAGTCTCTTGGCACAACCATGTAGTCAATAATGTCAGTGAGACTGGCCGATGGCGACAGTGGTGTCTGTAGGCAAATCCAGCCTAAGTCGACTGTGATATGACCATTATATTACTGTATGTAAGACTGGCCGAAGGCGACAGTGGTGTCTTTTGGCACAACAGGCCTGAGGTTATCATGGTAGTGGTGGATTTGAGACTTACTGAAGGATACAGTGGTGTCTGTTGACACATCCAGCCTAAGGTGACCTTGACACGGGTGTATGTGAGACTTGGACCGAAGGCTACAGAGGTGTCTTTTGCATAACCAGGCTGAACCGTTCGTGGTTTGGGTGTATGTGAGATTGGCTGAAGGCGATTGTGGTGTCTTTCTGCGCATCCGTCCTAAGGTGACCATAGTGTGGGTGTATGTGACTTTTGTTCAAGGCAACGGTGGTTTCTATTTGCTCGTCCGGCCAAAGCAGACAGTAGTATGGGTGTATGTGGGATTGGCAGAAAGAGATAGTAGTGTCTGTTGGCACATCCGTCCTAAGGCAACCGTGGTAGTGTTGTATTTTAGGCTGACCAAAAGTGGTAGGCTGTTGGCGCATCCGGCATATTGTGACCGTGAAATGTGTGTATGTGAGACTAGCAAAAGGCGACGGTTGGGTCTTTCTGAGCAACCAACCTAACTGACCTTGGTGTGGGTGTATTTTAATGTAGCCGAAGGCGACGGTGGTGTCTGTTGGCGCAACCGGCCTAAGGCGACAGTGGTAGGGGTGCATGTGAGTCAGGCCGAAGGCGACGTTGGTGTCTGTTGGCACATCTGGCTTATGGCAATCGCTATACGGGTAGATGTGAGACTGGCCAAAGAAGACGGTGGGGTCTTTCTGCACAAACGGCAGAAGGTGACTGTGGTGAGGTTGTCTGCGAGTTTTCACTTTGTTTTTTTCCCAAGTTTTCTCTCATCTGCAGGAAATCAACAGGGATCACTCAAGGGAAGGCACAGCCTCTTACTGCCAACATCTCTTACTCTTAAGACATACTTAAAATGCAAGAAAGCAATCGTCACCAGCTGTAGAAGTTTGGAGCATACAGAGATAATGAAATAATAATATGAACATTTCAAAGTACAACTGTATTCTAAAACATTCCACATGTAATCAATCAACCTCTTAGTGCCCAGAGGGAAGGGCTATTCTTCAGACATGGTTCCCCAGAGGTTTCCGCCAATAAATGGGGGGTTTTCCTTTCCTGCGTGCTGAAGAATGACTCTTTGTGAGTCCAGAGGTGGCAATTTGTTTAAAAACCAAAAAATTTGTTTAGGTATATAAGTCTATTTTATTTCTGTCTGCAGATGTTACCTTAATAAAGTTTGTTTAGTTTCTTAGTTCTGTTTGCGTTTGAGTTATTCTTTTAAAATGTTCCTGGGGAGCAGGCTGTTTGATTTCAATACGGCACATGTAATTTGTGAGGCACAAATGGCACAGACAATTTATTTGGGGCACAGACAGTTCAGGTATTAAGCTGTTGTTTTTTTCCCTTACTTGCCTGCTGGTCTCACAATATATAAGCTTGCGGTGTGTTGCCACATTTTTTTTATACATTGGTTATCAGGGTATCATGGGGCACAGACAGTTCAGGTATTAAGCTGTTGTTTTTTCCCTTACTTGCCTGCTGGTCTCACAATATATAAGCTTGCGGTGTGTTGCCACATTTTTTTATACATTGGTTATCATGGTAGTAAGCAGCCATATTAGGCTCCCCGAATTATAAAGAATTATATCTGCAGTGTGCCTTCTCTGTGTTTTTTCTTCATTAACATTTTGGCTTCCTGTGGTCCACTTGGCCAACCACAAATCCCATACATGCTCTAGCAATGCATGATGTGTTACTAGAGCAGGAAAATATATACCTATATAACTTAAAAACCGAACCTTAAATAAAAATAATGACAGTCCAAGGAATAGTAGGGATTTCCCTTTAAGATGACAACTTTCCTCTTTACTTGTTATCATGTGTACCAAACCCATTACATTATCTTCAATCCACAATAGTTCAGTCCACAGTGCAAAGTTAGTGCAACAGTTATAGAATACCCTATCTGTAATGTTACATAATGCAGAACATGTATAATTTTTCTGAAGTTAATGGAACACTCCAACTATGGTATGTACTTTAATGCATGTGATAGCTGATCGGTCCATTAAAGTGCGTGGAAGGATGCTGATGAATCCCTCATATGTATCTGCCTCTTTTCCTGTCCCACAGCTCCCTGACTTCCTGGTGATTTATTCAACTAAACACATTTCCTCCCATGTGATATACTCACTGCTTTAATGTCTAATTTGGTGTGAAAACAGGACAGGCGTTGTGCTGCATCTCTGGGACTGCAGCTTCTACTAAAAGTGTGTTCTTATTTTGAATACAGGCTAAAGAATGCATATTAAAAATGTAAAGTACCTTAATATGCATTCTTTATTGTTAAGGCTGACGGGACACTAGACTGTCCCATTAAAAAAAGAACACCTATTTCCCATAATAGGTTGAGTCATTCTATGCTAAATAAAAACATCACAGTCGAACATTTAAAGTGCTTGAAAACATAAGAGTAATTTCCTCTACTGTAAAGTGCCTCTCCCTATGCAATTCAGCATTTGAGATGCTATATCTATGCTGCCTTGGGCTTTTTAAATCCCAAGTGCATTATTGTGCATTTATTAATAACTGCAGCTGCCACACTCTCGACCATTTTTCTAATTTACCTGTCATTTGCCATTTGAGTTGTTCCATCTGGAATGTCTACCCTGTTGCAGACCTTTGTATCATATGCAAAAAGACATATCATACCAATAAGACCTTCTGTAACGTTATCAATAAAAATATTAAAATATACAGGTCCCACTACTGACCATGAGGTCAACCTTCTGCCTCCTATCACTCAACCATTGGCGTATCTATTCAACTATTATCCATACCCATAGACTACAATTTATTTATATGTCTTCTATGAGGGACGGTGTCAAATGTTTTACTAAAATCTAGACAGAATATATCAAGACCTCCTCCCTGGCCATTGTACAGCACTACGGAATTTGATGGCGCTATATATAAGACAATAAATAATAATCTATTATCTTAGTCCAAAAATGGATTGTCAGTTTGAAAGCTCTTCCTGTAGTAAACCAGTGCTGTTTCTGATCATGCAACCCATTTACTTCCAGATACTTAACAATCAATGTTTTCATATTGCTGACCAGCCCAGATAAAAGTGCTGCTCTGCATTACGGAGGATGTATAACTCACTAATTGGTTCCCTTCCATGAATCTATACATCTCACATACTGCAGGGCAGCACTTTACCTCTGGTAAACATGGCTGGTGTGGTCATCTTACTTGTCCAGTGCCCAGATTGCACTTAGTGAAGAGCCATTTCTAACGCTAAGTGCCAGGAGGGGCTCAGCAGTGACTTCTGGAAAGAGCCAACCCAATACATTGTGCTGCCTTGGTCAAAGCATGAAATGCTGCCCCCGACAAACACCAAAACCACACTTATACTCTCTCACTCACCTAACATTTTCCTGCCAACTGCTTTAGTGTCCTGATTACTTTCCCACAGCTCTGCTTCATCTCTTGCCTCTTCTTGCCCCAGATATACTATAATAAACATGTTTTTCACAGAAATATCCAAATAAATGTGTTCACACTGTAATATACCCAAACACACAGGCTAACATATCCCAAAACACAATACAATACCCAGACACCAAACACACACATATACATACCCAAAGACAAATATAAACACACTGACATATCCACACACATGCTAATATACCCACGCAAACCCAGACACAGAAACATACCCAGACACACTAACAAAAATACCTGCAATACCCAGACACTAACATACCCACTCAGGCACACTAACACACCCAGACATGGACACTAACATACCTAATGACACAAGTTTGCACACTAATATAACCAGGCACACACACTTTCAACTAAAATACCTGGACAAACATGCTAACAAACACAAATAAATTTTCACACACTAACATACCCAGTCACTCATGCTAACCTACCCACACAAAAGGAATATGTTCAGACACTAACAAACCCGGACACACTTACTTTAATTAAAATACAGATACAATAACATACCCAAAAACACATGTTCACACGCCGACATACCAAGTCACACTTTCAATAACATACCCAGACACAAACGCTAACATAACCAAAAAACATGTTTACGCACTGACACTCACAAACAAACCCAAAGAAACATGTTCACTTACTAACATACCCAGACACACATAAGGCAACATAACCAAAAACACATGTTCATTAAAATACACAGGTGGGCTGGCAGTCTAAGACCTGGGGGGCAAGTGTACTCAAGTGGCCCATTGCGCCACTGAATCAGCCCACCACCCATGCCCATCTTTTCCTGATTTTCTAATGCATATTGATGTAATGTGATGGGATTAGGAGTACATCAGTACACTAAAAAAACTTCATCATACACGCAACGCCTGAAGCCACAATTTAGTGTCGCTAATCCACACCAACACCCAAACACACACACCAGGACAGGCTCTGCCACACCGACACCCAAACACAGAACAGGCTCTGCCACACCGAACACACACACCACAACAGGCTCTGCCACACCGACAGCCAGACACACACACCAGGACAAGCTCTGCCACACCGACATCCACATCAAGACGGGTTAAGCTAGAAGCATAGAAAATGCTTTCCACACTGGTTTGTTGTGTGTTTTCTCCGTTGTGTATTGATCCCCCAACCAGGCCCCACATTAGTTTTACTGTGTTTCCCCTAGACCCTTGTGTATTGTCCCATGTGTATTTGTGCCCCCAGCCAGCCACCTTTGTGCATTTATGCCCCCACACCCTTGTGTATTGATTTATGTGATGTCCCCAGCAAGCCCCTTAGTATTGATTTATGTGAAGCCCCCTCCCTTGTCTATTGATGCCCCCTTTTGTACTGTTAATTTATCTATGTGTATTGCCCCCAGGCACCCACCCCCTTTGTGTATTGATTTATATGTTATTTAATTGTTGTCCCAAGGTAGTCCCCACCCTTTGAATATGGGTCCCCTTCCACCTATCACCCCAACTTTTTTTTTCCTTATAAATACTTACTTTTTTTGCTTGCTGCTTACCCTGCAGACTGCTCTCCCCCGACATGATTATGTTCTCCCCATCACAAGGAACTGTTCTGTAAGAGCCTGCAGACAAAGAGCCTCACTGAGGCACAGTGCAGGCATGCTGGCCGTTTTGAAATCATTAAGCAGCTGGCAGAGGCGCTCTTATGGACGCTTTAAATATTTTTGCAAGCTGGGCCATAGTTTTGGCTTGGTGTTGGGTTGGTAGGGCAAAGAGAATCCTTATCTTAGTTTACCCATTAGGATGCAACACAGACATGTATAGGAAATAATGTTATAGAAGATTTTTGATTATTTTTGTCTCTGTGGCACATTATGCCTTGGCGTGGATTCATACTGCTTGCACCTCAGATAAATATAGCAGTTGAATATTCCAGCCATTGTTGATTTTTAGAAATACATACTCCTCTAGGCTGGAAGAGCTGTGTACCTTCTGTGGTGCTCAAAAAACCATTTAGGGGTATCCCTTGTCCATGGTACTGAATAAGTAGAATTATGTAGGTTCCTAAATTAGAGTAACATTACGGTAGCAAAAACAAGAAGAATAAGAAACATTAACTAGATGGGACTTGGGGGTTTAAATAAGAATTGAGAAATTTAATGCCTATAAGCTCATTAATAACATTTAAAATATGTTATTTTCATTGCCGCTTATGTTCATGACATGAGCATTAAACAGACATTCTATACTATTTTTTTCTGCAGCAATACGGTGCTTTATGTATCTGCTAAACAGTATTGTAGCATCTCTAGAATAACCTTGAATCTGAACAAACATAATGTTACCCGTTACTATCAGAATTTATATATTTTTTTACATTCAAAGACACTATTAGTAGTCTTTGTGAAATTTACATTATTCTTTAAAATATTTTCCCACATATATTGACAGAACATCATTAACACTGATTTATGCATTAATCAATATCCAATCTAGTAGCACATAAATGATAAGGTGTGCTTTAGAATGAGCATATTCTAATGTAATAGCATCAATAACTATTTAATGATTATTCAAATGGGCTGAAGTATATGATCAATATTAACTCACGCTTCAGTAAAAGTACCTATGCAGCAGCTTCATAAATTGACTAGTTGCTGATTGTCAGGAGACAAACATAATGAGATGGTGTGATAATTAACAAGCCAAAAGGGAAATTATATATAGGCACATATTACATGCATAAAATACAAGAATGAAGTATACTGACTTATGTGCCAAATCACCTGCATGCAATCTAGATTAAAAAATATATTTTTTAATTTATTTATCTGTATACATGCATATCTGCTAAATAAAATATGCATTATTTCAAATAATTTAACAAAAAATGATTTTGCTTTAACTATTACATATTTACATATCTTCTAGTCCTATTTACATATCTTCTTATTCTCCTGAAGGTATAGACGTTTTATAGCGTGAACTAATAGGAGTGATATAACAGTAAGTCTGGTGAAACAAATTAAGGGATCCTCTTCTACTTTTTTATCTGAAAAAGCAGAATTCTGAATGTTCCTACTGCTTTTATTTGAGTAGGAGTTGCCAGAGGAAGCTCTTTGTCTGCCCTCAGAGGACCTCCATGCACCAGCCTTTGCTTCTGAAGGAGCGGCGGGGTTTAGTGCCGAAAGGGACACATAAGAGCAGCAGCAATAGCCTTACTTGCTGTACAGGTAGTTCATAACATTAGCAGTGTTTGATCTTTGTTTCAGTACAAATTTCCATTAGTAAACCTGATATGTGACCACTTGCTTTACAGAAAAAAATAGTAAAAAAAAAATACTACTCTAGTTGATCAGAGGCCTTCTTTTTAACTGGTCGAGTAACACTATACAGCATAGGCCTTTGCCTAGCAAGTACAGCCTCTATAATATCAAGTATGTATTAATGTCTATGTATTTATAGACAGATAGATAGATAGATAGATAGATAGTGTCAAAATAGTAAGTAGGATTTAGGTTTTTAAAACTAGACTAGAAACTGTCTGCCTCCTAATTTAGTGGGAACAAGAGAAATAGAAAGTCAGATCACAATTTTCTGTAATTTTGTTCGCAAAATGCAGCTCTTCATATCAGGAAGTACTTGATTCTGAAGCTTTCATAGAAAAGTGATTTTGAGGGACACAGTAAGAAAGGACACAGCAATCATTTTAATGGCAGAGTAAAGATTTTCACTTAGGTTCAGATAGAGAATTGACCATACTTGATAAGCTGAAAAATGGATTTGTGTTTCTGAAATTATCAACCATTACTGGCTTTCCCTTACTGCCATAGCAACATTGTACTGTTGATTGACCTGCACATAATCTACGTACTTCAATTAACAGTACTCTGAAATTAGCAACAAAATAGTTATGGACTAAAACTAACTTTTTTGAGTCTTACGGTAATTTCATGGGAAACTGGAGCACATAGGACTATCCTTTATCCTTGATTCATGTGATATCTCCATGAAGTTTGATAAAAATCAACATTCATTTTCCATTAAATGCAAAAATAAAACTGGTGCAACATTTCATATGGCTTGATTACCATAACAACCAATGGAATAATGCTGCAGGACTATTTCAATGTTATTTATATTTTTAATGTTACAGTGAAAAGACTACTTTTTACACTTGACACAACAAAATCATGTTTTATACATCATCCTATATGTATTATATGTATTATATATATGATGTATATAAAAATACAGTTACATGTAATAGTCTATATTCATTAATATTTACATACAGTAGTATTGTATTTAGCTGCATGTCTAGAACACTATTTATTAGGTGAATTGTAATTTAACAAAGAGGTAACGAGTAATGATTGCCCACATAGATTGTGGTCCTCATTATTGTCCTAAATTAATGCAATATGGCACCACAGCATACGTTGTTGTGGACAGATTATAACATGACAATACTGCCATATACTGGGAATGTGTACATGACATCACCATGTTCTGGGGGTATATTTACAGTGTGCTTCAGGCAAGTTACAATGACAAAGTGGAGTGAGCCTAGCTGGACCTTTTAGAATGGAACGTAAGTCCTTTTCCTTTAAATTAATTACTGTGTTAATTTTGTATTTTTATCAAGAATACATTTTATATTAGTCAAGTGTTATCTGTTTATCATTAATGAATGATGACACAATGTTAATAACCAAATTAAATCTAGATATATTAACACAATAAGATCTATTTGATGTACTGTATTGTGGGAATGTGGCTGCATACAGATTATAACCAATGACCCTTTGCAACTTTTTTTTTTCTTTAATAGTTTTTTCGTAAGACATTATCCAATGAGTGTGATCTATAACAAAAGGAAGGCCACGGTCATTTCATGTGAATGCAGACTTGAAATATTGTTTGTCAAAATATGAATCTCAATATTTTCATAATTATTAGCATTAGCATTTAAAAGCACCAACAACGGGTTCTTAATGTAAAAAGTGCATTTATCAGAGCAGAGGGAACAGTATTCTTACTTATACTGTCCTCTCACAGGAGACTTCAGCGCCACTGTCTTATTGGAAAAGTGATGGGTTAAGTTGGAAAGATATGGCTGTTACCATAGTAACGAAGACAGGCCCCATAAGCATTGTGTTCCTCTAGCTGTCAATGCTTATAGATTGTTACCTTGTCTCATACAGTTAACAAAGGAAAATGGGTTGGGTAAATGTGTACATACATGTATGTTATTGTATCCATTGTCTAAGTCATCAAATTTCATTGGGAAACAGATATTTTAAAATATCTGAAAGTCATGACGTTTACAACAATATTAAACCAAATTCCTTTGGATGCTTATTAAAAAAATATATCCTCCAAGTCATCAATGATTTTAATGCAGCCAATGAATACATAACTCTATCAAATGCAACCAATAATAGTAAGTGTATAGTAGATACACATACTGAAGACAGACCTGCTACAGACCTAATTTCCCGCATGCAGAGGTTTTACAGCAGACAAATATTAATCTCTGATGACACAGATAAAGCCAGGAGCACTGAATTTCCACTGAGTCCTTGTTTAAGATTCTGCTGCTGCACTGTACAAAGGGATGAGCTTCTGCCGCAAGATAGCAGGTCCAGGGGGAGACAGTCCTCCTCTAACAGAGCTAGGGGAAGATTGTCCTCTTGGATGATCTGTCCCACTGCTGTGTTGCTGCTCAATCTCTGATCCCACCAACCGGCCCAGTTACACTGTGGCAGAGCCTCCATAGAATGCATTGCAAGGCACTGTGCACCTTAAGACACATGGCACTAGGATATTATGTCATATCAGGATTCTCTGCATTGAGGACAGCAACTATGGATGGGTGGGGCCAGATGCGATGCCCTGAGTCAGGCCCAGGCAACACCCAAGGTAAATGTGCTGCTGGTTGGTCCAGTATACTGCATAGTAAATCAGTAAACTTTCTTGGCTCTCATCTGACAGATTGAATCATGCTCAATATGGAGGCAGGTCAGCCTTTCTTGAGGAGACACTGGCCAGGGGTGGTCCTTCATAACGCATAATGAACTCTGCAATTTGAAATTACATTGATGATTTGGTGACCAAACCATTCTGGTGCCCCTGGCCCAAAATGTAGATATATATGGGGTCAGGGGAATATAAAATGTAGATGAGAAAAAGAAAAACACTAAAAGAAAGTTGAGAGGAATAGAGAAGACAAATGTGAATATGCATTTATAATCTCAACAAAATGAAATATTTTAATGTGACCAGCAACGGAGGCAATTCTTCCCCCCTAGGATGCTCTCATTTAAAGGACCCTGTCTGAAGACTTTTCATGTGTTTTATTTTCAATTTCACACAGAGCGACCAGTAGCCAGGACACCAGGCAGCACCTAAGTGATGTCTGGGCCCTTGGAGTGCTTCAATTATGTCTTTTATGGGTCAAATGTGTTTTTGGCATTTTGAGTAAGAGTACCAGTAAAGGGGAAAAACATGACCAACTGTTTCAAAAGGCAACAAGCCTGACATGCATTTCGTTGCCCCAGAGAGTGATCTATACACAATTCTGTATTTAAGATGAGGGGGCAGCCATGGAGTAAATAAGTGCACCACAAGTAGTAAGGATCACCCTGGTTCCAAAAGGAATACAAGTACATAATAGAATAATGGGCATAAAACTCATACACTATCTACATATCAAGGCAAATGCAATTATAAAAAAATTAGATGGGATACTCTGTGTGTTCAAGTAATAACACCTCTCTGTTTATTCTTGGCCACCTTCATATTCCCTAATATAAGGCATGGATTGGCATTATTAACCAGACTGAAACCCCCAGGTTTACCTTTCCACCATCACAATATGTTTCCACGTTCCTGTGATTGAAAGCACAACTGGAACTAGTAAAATAAGATTTACACCACACAAGCAAAGCGATTGCATGACAAATAGGCAAACGGAATCAAAACAGTACACAAGAGGCTAAGAGGATAGAAGCTTGAACAATTATGGAACCTCAATGGGCATTCACAGGAAGCTATTTGAATAATGCACGCTGCAAGAAGTAATTAACTGAGACTCAATTGAGCAGCCGGGACAGCCTGATTATAGCAGCTGCTTAGAACCAAGCTGGATCCATAGCAGGTGCACTTTTAATGTCCTGTAAAACCATTTGTCTTTATATGATTTTATATATACAGCTGCCTATTCTTTTATATACACATGTTTGTGGTACTTATATTGTTCCATGTTTCATATACTCTAGATGATAAAACTCACACTACGTGGAACATTTTAGATTTTTTATGCAACAAAACATTAATATATAAAATATCATCATGAACATAAGACCAAGCTACTATAGTGATCCATCTCTGTGGCAGAAACATTCCAGTGGGTGATTTTTCAGTAAACCAAGGTGTGGTAAATTCAAGTTAATATTTTAGAACTCTGGCAAAGAGTGATGAGCCCTAATCATAAAACCTGTCAAAATGCATCAATTCCCAAAGAATCAATGTAACAGTAAAAACGAGATTATGGTAAAACATTACTACTCTGGTGCCGGTAGGTATTTGTCACTGTCCATACAACCCAATGTAGTATATTGGCCTAGACCAACTACATATAACTCTATAAGGCCAAAACCTGCAGTACTTGTAATTTATTTGTAACTGTGATGCAAACCATGTCCCAAAGTGTCTTCTTTCAAATAAATTAAACTATAATTTCATTTTCAACCAAGCTCAAAATTACACCCAGTGAAGCCAACCACCAAATAAATGTTTATTTTGCATGTGCCTCTTATTTAAGTACAGGAAGTGTGTAACAACTGACCAGATGTATTGATTCATATGGTGCCATCATATTAAAAAAAGCACTGTACAAGTGGGTAAACAGGATATAACAAGTAATGTATCACATAAAAATTTGGATGAAAACAAAAGGTAAGGAGAGTCCTGCTCAAATGAGTTTTCAGTCTAGAAGAAATTGACTGCTGAATTCTGAAACCCAATGTAATGTTGTCATTTGAGAAACAACATGAGCCAGATGCACAGCAACAACAAACAGTAAGATAAACATATGAACCCCTAGTTTAAGACACAATCTTGAGTTCACAAATATATTTGTGGATTGCAAAACACCGGGAAGTCACTTACCTTGACAGTCTCCCTCCTATAATGGCAGTTGCTTTCATGCTGTTTACAAATTTTGTTTTTGTGAGTATACAACCAATACATCATACCGCCCATTATAATATGTAGACAGTGCTACGTTACATGATTTCTTTTATTTTCTCTGAAACATTATAATTTCAAAATTGCGTGTTTTTTTAGCTTTTGGTAGAGCCCTTGTATGGTGTTGTAACTCAAAGTGTTCATCATATAATTGAAATTCAAGGCTACAGATTCAGCGCTACGTTGAAAAAATGAATACCTTTCCTCTTATTTTCATTTTACTGAATATTTAACATTTTTGCTTTAGTACGGGGCATAAGGTCATATCAAAATAGTAGTAGTAATAAAACTGTTGGTATTCCTATTTACATTAAAAAATATATCAAATAGATCTAAGGTTACAATAAAAATTATTCCAGTGCACAGCCTGAAAAAAGGTTGCTATGTTAATAGGATCACTTTTCAAACTCTGTACCAGAATCTTTTAATACCGTAGCCATCATGCTAAATGGCTTATTTTATTGATATGTCTAAAAAAGATGCTGAACTCCAGGTCCTGGGAGCGGCAAACAGGTTGTGATGCCTATAAATATATATATATATCCTAAACACAAGTTCAATTTATTTAAATCATTTCACTGAGATACATATGCATAAGTAGAGATATCCAAAACTTCTGGCTTGAAGAACGCAGGGCCTGGAGTTCAGTACCTGTGGTCTAAAATTAGCTTGCCATGGACATCATATGACCACGAATTTAAGAATGGATCCATGGTGCCAGGATAAAACGTCAGCCACAAGAGGGAGTTGGGGTCTATTTAAAGGAAGCAAAGCTTGCTACTGTGTTCTCTGAAACTGCTAATCTTGGAGTTCTCTTTGTGTAAGAAAGGACTTTTATTATAGACCATGTGTCCATGGGTAAGGAACCCAAAAGTGATACAGCTTGTGTGCTTATATACATGTTTTGGCCTAGCATTCACAATGTGCTTTGGAAACGTATTTTTAAGAACGCAATAGATATGACCATACTGCCCTAAGTGTGGATTATTTTGCGTGCTAAAGAAAAGAATAGATAACACAAGATATATATATAATGGGAGAGTTCACAATAACAACACCACAAATGTAAAAGTCACCATGCCACAATAAAGTGGAAGTTGATAAACGGATACAAATGTAAACATGTTTTTTTTAAAGCGCATGTATTTGTTTTGGTGTGCCCAAGCTATACGGACACCCAAACTTAGATATCTAAGGTGGACAAAATGAAGTAACTGAAAAGAAAAAATGATTTCAGGAAACTGTAAAATAAAATAAAACCAGTGCAGTGGTTCTGCACTACACTCTATGCAAGGGTTCTTCAAAACTTGGGTTTGGTTCATGAGATGCCTATGTTGTGTAGCGGTTTTTACTCTGTCTTCACTGCACAATATTATTTAACACTGCAACTCATTTCATAAAGAATTTCTAGGATAATGAAACACAGAAAAGGATCAGATCCCTTTCATCAATGGTGTTTTAAGTGTCACTGTGTTATTGGCTTACTCAGCTGGGCTTGGCCCAGGAGCCAAAAGTTTACCTCCTTCCCCAGTAAGCACATAAATAAGGTAATAACTATATGCGATATTACTGCACTAGGTCACGGAAAACAAGTTTGAAGAACCGCTGTTCTGTAAAAACAGAAAGGTGTGAAAGCATGGGAAAATATGCAAAACAAATATAAATTATGGGGACAGTTACACCAGAAATAGGATCTGTATTTGAAAAAAGGGCCTTGCCAAGTCATTAAAAAGGTACATCTCAGGAATAACTATTTGCTAGTTTCCTGTACCAAAAAATCCCCAATATTAACAGTCCAGCTTAAATAGCAGTATCACAGCTTTAACATAAATCTGTCAAAAGGCCAGTAATTCAGTTTATCTGGATAAACTGTGCAATATATTTGTTTTAAGTGTTTTAATTTTCCACAAAGAAGAATTTTTGATGGACAGCGCCTCCTGTGCCACAAAGCTGTTCCAGGAGAACAAAAAACGAAGAATACTGACAAATATGTAGCTAGCAGGCAGATGTTCCTGCTTGGGGTAAGCGTCAACACAAAAGGAGGACTATTAGTCACTGCTTAGCCAGCGGGCGTAAACAAAGTAAAACAATATGAGAACCTACGTCAGCAGCAACCTTGGCCTTTTTCATTCATAAAACAGAAATGCAAAAATTTTAAGGGGGGAAAAAAATGGAATCCATTAAGAAATACATCTAACTGTCCACCTGCCACCCCCAGGGTCACGTAGTTAACAGCAACACTCAGGACTTAGCGGGCAATAGGCTTGCAACCTAAGAAACTGCCCAAGTGCCTTGGTAGCCGTAGATAATAATAATAGGACTCTAATATTGAATGTGTAAAGAAATGCTATCCTTTTATCTTACCACCCCCATTCCACCCTTAACATGTCTGTGAAGTACCCCCTTCCTACCCCCTCCCCAATCCTCCCCCAAGCCAAGATACTGATTGGCAGTAGCTCCCTACCCAAGACTGCTTGTGTGTGTTCTCCTAGGATGCCCTTTGTTTTTATTGTTTTTGCCCTGCTCTTTCACCAGCACCATCCCCCACATCTCTCGGTTTCAGCTGCTGGTGCTCCTGGTTATGACAACAAATATACCCCTTATCCCCTTGCCCTCTCAATTGTGTTTACGTGTAGGGGGCGCTGCCAGCCGGGCTCCACCGCTGCGTTCAAGGCAGGGACCTCTACGCATGCGCAGACGGCCAGAACACCCCTATCTCCTCCGTGCCAGATGGTAGAGCTCAGATGATTTGTCCCCCGGGCAGTAAGTAATTCGTTTCTACTTGTCCGGACGCTGCTCGTGTTTGTGTGCCATGTCCCTTTAAGTTATTCGTTCAGCCCGCTGTGTTGCTTTTTTGTGTGCGGCGCGCTGTTCTCCGCTTTTTTTTTTTTTTGTCGTCTGCTTTTGGCCGTGCTGTGGCTTTTTTTTTTTTTTTTTTTATTGCTATTCTTATTTTTATGTGTTTATTGTCCCTCTGTCACCAATCAATGATCCGGTTAGAGCAGGGAAACCAAAAAGCGTCTATAATGCATTGCATCGTTTTCCAATTGAATGAGGAACCTACTGTTTGTTAATCTATCCTGATCGATACAGTACCCCCTCCCCTATTGATGCTTGGTAACCACTCGCTCTGTACGGTGGGGGGAAGGGCTTTAAAATAACTGAGAGAAGGGGGCTTGTGGACAACCACATAGAAACCCAGAGCTGTAAGCAAACAGGGAAATGTGCCACCAGAGTCATCATTTCCCCCTGTAGGTTGTTCTCTTAAAGGAACAAGTGTCTTCTCCAACTTCTTCTCTAAAAATGACATACACTGTACAGGTACCTTCCACATGGACAGCTCACATAACAAAAAGATACATTGTGTTGTGGTTCAAGTAATCATTGTTTACTTACAAAGAACAAACATTTGTCCTAGGATGGCACTCATTTACAAACAAGACTAGGTTCAGTCTTTTATCTTAAAACTTTAGACTCTTTTAGGGTAATCGCAATGTTTTATATTAATCTCAATTTATCTGACATCATCCAACTCTGTATATACTATTTTTATAGTCACTATCTTACAATCCATTTTTTACAGCTAGTTTAAAAAGATATCGGATTATGGACAAGTTTTATATTTTTTTTGTGATCTGTTTTTCCTAAATCCACAGTCACCCAAATATGATCTTGGCATCTTCTGTATTGATTGTGTCATCTGGAAATGTTAATGTTGAAAATCAATAAAATATTTAAACATAAAAATATTGGACGCTTTAAACGTGTTACGTTAACTGCATTTTTGTAGAATTTACATGGACGGAGAAGCCCATATTGTGTGGCTTATTATTCACATTAGAGATCCAGAAATTGTAACTTTTTTTTTTTAAACACAAGCCTTTATTGATAGGCTGATGCTAAAACAGATTGATATGCAGGATCATCAAATTAAGAGGTCAGAGGTGACTATCCAGGGTAGAGGTCATGCAGCTCCTTTCAGGCAATCCCTTTATTTTTCCCCACTGATGAACAAAAGCTTAATTATATTGAGAAGAGGCCTATAATGTAAAATAGCTATTTCACATACTAAAAAAAAACCTTGTTTTGCACATTGACCACATATGAAGTCCCAAACAAATGCTAAAGTTGTATTTCATTGACAAGTGTCCTTAATGATCAAAGGGGTTAATGTCCCATAAAACCTTAATGTGTTTAACACAGGTACTGCATATGTGAATCCTACGTTGTTGTTTTTTTCACTAATATTTACAAGTTTTTTGTAACTATTTCATAAAGTGAATTTGGTATTCATTTGGCGTATTAACCCTATCAACACTGGCAGAGCATTTATCAGATGTGAAACAAAAGTTTAAATTACTAATGTACACAAATAACACGTGTAGCTTTTTAATAGTTTATCCATTCTCTTATGGTAGAAATCGATTTGCTTTTTTGTTTTTCCTTGTGTATTAAAGCTGCTGCTTTAACTATTGTCTAGTAAAATGCTAGTTAGTGCTAGTAAGATGACCTAATACCAGTTAAATAGTCTGAAGAGATTCACTGATGTTCGTGGAGGGAGGAAATGTGTGTGTCCTATCTGTAGCAATATGGCCTTGATTGCAATTGTACTTCTGAACAGATTTGTGCAAAAAAAAATTAAAAGTAAATAAATGACTCCTAGTTTATATATAAACATGTAATTCAGAAAATATAATACAAATAA